>PVJS01014735.1:0-39934 GCA_004027185.1 Glis glis | reverse complement strand
GGGGGGGGGGGGGGGGGGGGGGGGGGGGGGGGGGGGACATAAAAAAAACCCTGCTCCCTGGGAGAGCAGCGCAGGCCCGGCCTGGGCTTGAGTGCCCAGCCTATCTGAGTGAGAGGTGAAGGACTTGTTCAAGCGACACTGACACCGTGTGCCAACAGGAAAACATGTCCTGCGTCTGCCCTGCCTCCTGTCCAGTCCAGAACAACGAGAATCACCCAGGCGGAAGGCAGAGCCCAGGGCCGCCTAGTTCCACTGAGCAGAAATAGAGGTAGAGACAGACTCCAGGTGTGCTGGAACATGCCTGTGATCCCAGTACTTGGGAGGCTAAGACAGGAGGATTGCGGGTTTGAGGACAGCCTCAGCAACATAGTGAGATCCTCAGCAACTTAGTGAGACCCTGTTTCAAAATAAAAAATAATAAGCCGGGCGTGGTGGCGCACGCTTGTAATCCCAGTACTTGGGAGGCTGAGACCGGAGGATCGGGGTTCGCGGCCAGCCTCCGCAACTTTGTGAGACCCGGTTTCAAAATAAAGTATAAAAAATAGGGCTGGGGATGTAGCTCGGAGGTAGAAAGCCCCTGGGTTCAATCCCCGGTACTGCAAAATAAATAAATAAAATAAAAAATAAAAAATAATAATAAAAAAGGGGGGCTGGGGTGCAACTTGGAGGTAGAATGCCCCTGGGTTCAATCCCCAGTAACACAAAAAAGAGAGGAAAGGAAAGGAAAGGAAAGGAAAGGAAAGGAAAGGAAAGGAAAGGAAGAGAGAGAGAGAGAGAGGAAGGAAGGAAGGAAGGAAGGAAGGAAGGAAGGAAGGAAGGAAGAAAGAAAGAAAGAAAGAAGAAAGAAAGAAAGAAAGAAAGAAAGAAAGAAAGAAAGGAAGAAAGGAAGAGGGGAGGGAGGAGAAGGAAGGAAGGGAGTGAGGGAGGGAGGGAAGGAGGGTGGGAAGGAAATGAGAGGAAGTTTGAGGAAATGGAAGAAGAGGTCCCCACGGGCTAGGAACTTATCCTGGGAAGACAGATAAAGAGACGGCAAAGGAATCGGGTGACTAAATGATATGCCATTTGTAGTGGAAGGACCACGAGCGTGGGAATCGCTTGCCCGGGTTTTAATCATCTCTCCCACACGCACACAGAATATGGTATACAGTAAGTGCTCGACAAGTACTGGCCGAATGACGTAATAGCCTCAGGAAGAGCGGGCAGCTGTGGATTAAGTCACACCCTCCAAGAGCCAGTGGTGGAGACATCCAGACAGGAGCCCAAGAGTGAGGGGATCCTGGGCTTTCAGAGAAACTGAGGCACAGAGGAGGCCACGCTCCTCGGAGTTCCAAGAAGAGTGGGGTATGTGGGAGGGAGGCCATGGTTCTGTGGGTCTGATGCTTGCAGGGTATCCTGTCCTAGCTGGACATCCAGAACGCCAAAGGGGACAGATGGACAGATGGAGCTGTCTCCTGGGCCAAGCGGCAGGGCCGGTGGGGACTAAGGAGGTGGGAGGAGGCAGCCAGGGCCCAGCCAGGCCGCGTCTTGATAGGGAGAGCAGGAGGCGGGTGCCGGCCAGTGCTGGATCAGATCTGGCCAAAGCAAACCTGCCTGTGGGCCCGGGGGCCTTCCGCCCAGTCCAGATGGAATCAAAGGCAAACAGGAGCCCTGCAGGGCCCAGCTGTGACCCTTGCCCCACACTCAGTGAGGCCCTTAACCCCATCCTCCCCAAGTCCCTGAGACACGGTTCCCAGCCCAGGGACTCTCTGGCAACAAATCCACTCGTATTTGCTCATCGAATACCAGACAAGAGATATCAGTTGCCCCAGCCCTAGCCGTCTCCCCAAAGGGTAGCCAGACCCTGTCCCACCTCCCACAGTCTGTAAGAAACCAAGGCAGCCTTTGCCCAAGCCTTGAGCCCTTCCTCGTTTCTATGCCAGAAATTAAAGGGACAGCTAGCCAGGCGTGGTGGCTCACGCCTGTAATCCCAGTATTTTGGGAGGCTGAGACAGGAGGATCCCAGGTTCAAGGCCAACCTCAGCAATTTAGCGAGACCCTCAGCAACTTAGCAAGACCCTGTTCTAAACTTTTTTAAAAGTTTTAAATAATAAATTTTTATTTTATTTATGTGTGTGTGTGTGTGTGTGTGTGTGTGTGTGTTTGGGTACTGGGAATTGAACCCAGGGGTATTCTACCTCCAAGCTACACCCCCAGACCTATTTTATTTATTTATTTTTATTTCAAAACAGGGTCTCGCTAGGTTGATGAGTCTCACTGGTTGCTGAGGCTGTCCTCAAACCTGCGATCCTCCTGTCTCAGCCTCCTAAGTATTGGGATTACAGGCATGTACCGCCATGCCCGGCTTAATAATAATGTGTGTGTGTGTGTGTGTGTGTGTGTGTGTGTGTGTGTGTGGTACTGGGGATTGAACCCAGGGGCATTCTACCTCTGAGCTACACCCCCAGCCCTATTTTATTCTTTATTTTGAAACAGGGTCTCACTAAGTTGCAGAGGGCCTCACAAGTTACTGAGGCTGGCCGTGAACCTACGAACCTCCTGTCTCAGCCTCCCAAGTACTGGGATTACAAGCGTTCACCACCACGCCCAGCTATAATAAATTTTTTAAAAAGGGCTTGTAATGGGAGGCTGAGACCGGAGGATCACAGGTTCGCCGCTAGCCTCAGCTACTTAGTGAGGCCCTCCGCAACTTAGTGAGACCCTGTTTCAAAATAAAGAATAAAAAATTGAGCTGGGGTGTAGCTTGGAGGTAGAATGCCCCTGGGTTCAATCCCCAGTACCGCCAGAAATGAAAATAAAAACAAAAATATAATAAAAAAATAAAAAGGGTTGGGGTGTAGCTTGGAATGCCCCTGGTTTCAATCCCCAGTACCACCACACACACACACACACACACACACACACACACACACACACAATCTGAGGGAAAGATTAAAGATGACAGACCTAAGGAGACACAAAGGAAGAGAATTTTTAGAATCTACTTTGATAGAGTGAAAAGCAGGACCAGGGAGAACACCGAAGGGCGGAGATGGAAAGACAGCGAACACAGTCCTTGAGGTCCAGCGGGGAAGCTGGCCGCTCCCCCCGGCCCTGGGCAGCCCCTCTGTGACTGCAGCCCAGCCTTGTCACCGTGAGCTAGCCGTAGTCTGTGGGAAGGAAGGGGGCACGGAAGGTCACCTCTTTTTGGACACTAGGCCACCCCAGCCTTCCCAGGCTCCCCTATAACCATCCCACCAAGATGGCCTCCCCTGACAAACAAGGAACTCTCGCCCACCCTCAGAAGGTCCCAGAAGCCTGGCCGCAGTGACAAGACCACAGGCCCGGAAGAAGAAAGGAGAAGGAGAGTTGGAAGGAGTGGAAGAGAGGGGGGCAGCTGTCCAGCGGCTGGCAGCCGGGCGGAGGAGTGGGGCACGGGGTGCCAGAGCCGCCCGGCTCTTCCTCCCGCCTCGGCCCTCCCCCTCTTTCATGCTCTTGAAACAACCTTCAAGCCGGGCTGGAGGCCCCAGGAGGCCAGTCACTTAGGAAACAGAACTGTTTCTTGGAGACCTTGGGAGCCCTACTGCAGCTGAGGGCGCCCACCCCTCCCCCGCGCACTCTCTGTCCCCAGAAACTCACGTCCACGTCTACCCACGCCCACGCCCGGCCGGCAGTCACACGAGCCCCGCTTCCACCGCGCAGCCCTCTACAGATGGACTACCCCAGGCTTCCCTCGGAGTAGCCCCTCTTCTGGAGCCCTTGGCACAGTCGCACTGTCCCAAACCCACATACAGGATCTCACACGCATGTCCCCCTCGGTCCTTAACCCGCACAGAGGCAAATGCATTCCTGGCTCTCCGGGACCCCCTCTTGCACGCTGGCTCAACCCCACACACACACACCTACTTCCCAAATTTTCCCTTGCCCATCAAATCTTTATATATATATATATATATATATATATATATATATATATATATATATACTGGGAATTGAATCCAGGGGCATTCTACCTCTGAGTTATACCCTAGCCCTTTTTATTTTTTTATTTTGAAGCAGTATCTCAATAAGTTGCTGAGGCTGGCCTCTAACCTGGGATCCTCCCATCTCAGCCTCCCAAATCATGGGAATCGCAGAGCTACCCTCACCAAATTCTTGGCTTAGGATCTCTCCCTCCTCCTCCTCTTCCTCCTCCTCTTTCTTCTTCTTCTTCTTCTTCTTCTTCTTCTTCTTCTTCTTCTTCTTCTGTGTGTCTGTGTTACTGGGGGTGGAACCCAGGGGCCTTCTACCTCTGGGCTACACCCCCAGACCTATTTTTTAACGTTTTATTTGGAGACAGGGTCTCATCACTAAGTTTCTGAAAGCCTAAGTAGCTGAGGCTGGCCTTGAACCTGCGATCCTCCTGTCTCCGCCTCCCAAGTACTGGGATTACAAGCGAGTGCCACCACATCTGGCTAAGATCTCTCTATTCTACCCTGTGTTGACCCCTGTCTGTTCCAAGACTTTCTCTGGAGCCCACACCCCCATGCAGGCTCCCCACACCTTCCTACCTCCTGCTTCAGAGTCTTTCTGGCCCCTCCTCTGCTCCTCTCCTCTCATGGGGCGGGGGTGATCCAAATAATCACCTCAGAGTTCACAGGAAGCAGAGTCCAAGCCAGGCACCAGATCAAAGGACCGGGTGTCTGCACCTGCTGGAGCCCAAGGCTCCCGGTCTCAACTCTGGCAGCAGGGTGGTCAGCGAGGCTTGGGTGGAGAGGAGCCCAGGCGCTCTATCCATCCCTCATCCGTGACCCTCAGGGCCCTTGGGCTGTGCTCTCGCCCAGACGTGGTATGGCGGGAGCCCCGGCAGGCTGTACTGGCAAACGCAGGGCCAGTCCTTCCGGCATTAAGCCTGGCTACAGGGGCCAGAGCCAGGGCTCAGGCAGGACCGGGCAGCTCGGGACATGCCCTCAGGGTGAGGGGTGGAATTGGAACGGTTGGAGTCCAGTGCTGGCTCCAGTACACCTTCCGGTTCTGGGACTGGTCTTCTCTTCTGTCTTACCTGGGTCCTGGAAAGGGCTGGGCTGCAGATGACCCAGGAATTCTAACCCAGGAACCTGAGGTGCAGGTGCCTCCTGAACCCCAAGATATCATCTCACACACCCCAGCCTCAGGGCAAGGCTGCCTCTGCTGAAGACCCAACCAGACATTCCCCCAAGGTGGTCTCTCCTGTGGTCTAACCACAAGCCTTCCTGCTGCATCTTGAGCTACAAATGCCCTTCTTCCCCTCTGCACACAGGGCTATATCTGTTTCCCTTTACTGTTCCCCTGCCTATTCTACCCCAGGCCCAGATCCAAGGTCTGCATCTGCCCAGCCCAGCCCTACCCACCCTCCGGCCTGTAACCCAGCAGCAGGAAGGAGGATGTGACCTTCCGGATCGGATGGATCAGGTCCCGGATGGGTGAATATCCACCACAGGTCCAGAGGGGCCACTTTATTCAGGCCCCTGAAAGAGGATTTGCTGGAGGAGAGACTGGTAATCCCCCTGCAGGGAGTTTCCTCTAGGGCAAGAGAGGGACCCAGCCCTGGCAGCGGGCACCTCCGGCCTCAGGCCAAAGCCCGTCCTCCCCTCCTCTCCTGCCTCTGCGCTGGGACTCCCTCCTGACCTGCCTGCTTGTCTGGCTTCCTTCCATCTCAGGGCCCGGAGAAGTGGGGACGCTTCAGGGGACTCCTGTCTCTGCTCCCACGAGAAGATGCGGGGGCAGGAGTTTTTCTTCTCTCTCGGCCCCTTTTGGTTCCCCCTTCCTCTCTTTGCCCCCCCATTCATTGGCTCTTTCTTCAAATGAGCAGCAACACCCCTACTCTTAACGGCCCTGTCCTTGCTGTCGCACTTCCTCCGGTTTCTCCCATACCTCACTGCCTCTGTCTAACTCCCATCCTGCATGCTGCAGATGTACCTTCCGCTCTAGTGTGTGTGTGTGTGTGTGTGTGTGTGTGTGTGTGTGTGTGTGTGTGTGTTTCTGGGGATTGAATCCAGGGACATTCTACCTCCAAGCTACACCCCCAGTCCTATTTTATTTTTATTTTGAAACAGGGTGTTATTTTGAAACAGGGTTTTGTTTTTATTTTTAAACGGGATTTCGCTAGGTCGATGAGCATCTCACTACTTGCTGAGTCTGTCCTCCAACCTGCCATCCTCCTGTCTCAGCCTCCCAAGTACTGGGATGACAGGCGTGGGCCACCGCGGCATTTGCTATAGCAGCGCCGTCTGAGTACTTCCCAGAAACTCTTTACTTTCCTCCTCTGACGTGCCCCATGTCGCTTGCCAACCTCAGACCTAGATCCAGCGTAGGGCTCCTCAGCAGCAGACAAGGAGTAGACGAAACACAGAAATGTCATCAAATGCCCGCTGCGCTGCGGCCGGGGCTGCCTTCCTGGTCCCCTCAGGCCCCTGCTGTCCCCACCTGCCCTCTAGCCCCAGAGTCTTGATCATTGTGGAAACTGTGGTTTCAGAGGCCACTTCTGCGGGAGGGTTGGGGGACCCTCTCCCCTCCATCTCCAGGCTTCATGCTGCCTCTTGAGCCCCTCTGGCCCCCCAAGATCCCCCCTCAGAGGTGCCTCAGGGCCAGGACCGACCCTGGGCCCCCATTCTAGCTTCATCTAGGTTTCAGGGTCGGGACCACAGTCCCGTGGTAGAGGGATATCTCTTGCTTTATTCCCTGGGAGGTCGGAGGTCGACTCCGGGAGACCTGCCATCAGCTTTGATTTTAGCCCGAATTGTTTAATTCCTCTGAGTCTGTTTTCCCACCTGGAAAACTAGGAAGCGTTGGACCACGGGGCCTCTGGCATCTGGGGATCCCGAGCTGCCTGCACCCTGACCCCCCCTCCCTCAGGCCAGGGGGGTTGAGGGGAGCTGGGGGCGCATGCCACAGCGGGACAGAACGGACCATCAACAGGGCCAGTTGCTCAAGGGGTGGGAGGGGAGGAGTCCTCCGGGATCCAGTTTCAACAAACGTTTCTTTTCCGAGGAGGGAAGGCGGGGGCAAGGGGGAGAAGGGACCTATTTAAAGCTACCCCGTTGCTCCGGCTGTCTCTGTCTGTCTGCCAGGGTCTCCGGCTGCCCCAGACCGGCAGTGTGGGCTTGGGTTCCTGCTGGTGACCTCTCCAGCGTAGGGCCCCTCAGCCACTTTGCCCCAAGATGGGTCGTGGGGTGAGTATCCAGAAAGAGGGTGAAGGGGGGACAGAGAAGGGATGGAATGGGGCTGGAGCCTGGAGGGAGGGGGACAGTTTGAACTTAGAACTAACAGTTCCCCAGCCACACTTGCGTGTGTGTCGGGATCCCACAGCACTCTCCTCTTCTCGGTCTATCCTGCCTCCTCCCCTCCCAGGGCTCCCCAAGCCTACCTTGTGCCCCTCCAACTCCCCCTGTGTGTGCATCCGCCCACGAAGCCAGGCACCTCTCTCCCAGGGCCGGCCCTCTTCTCTCCACATCTGGCCTCCAGCTGAAAGGGCCTTTGGCGCTGTCAGATCTCCCCGCCTCTGCTACCCCCTGAAAATATCCTTTCCTCTGGGAATCCGCTGGGACAGGATCAGTGGCGTTTCCAGCTCTCAGAGTCCCAAGCAGCTCCAGACACCAGCTCCAGGCCCTGTGAGGCAGGGACAACTGGGGGGGGGGGTGGAGAGGAAGAGGGACATGCCCCCAGCCCCCACCCACACCCCTCCGGATGTCCCCAGCAGCACTGTCCTGGGCTCCGGGCCACGGGCTTTGGTGACAGCTGCCCATTCCAGTCCACCCCTGCCCACGGCATCCTGCAGCCACGCTCTGCCAAGGGGAAGATTAACAACCACGTCAGGGCGGGCACGCACAGGGCTTGGGATTCTTGGAATGAAAATCCCATATGGCAAAAAGTGACCCGATCCCTTCACATACTGAGCCTGGCTGCTTTCCTTCTGTGGCAAGGTGGCCAGAGAGCGCATGGAGGGAAAGGGCGCGGGGAAGCCTGGGAGGGTGCAGGGAGAGGGCCGGCAGAAGCCGGGGCCAGTTTCTGGGCTGGAGAGGAGTTGGGATGAGGACATGTTATTGCACCGAGTTGAGCAGCTGGGAAAAGTCTGAGCCTGGACACCAGGGTTCCTGAGCCAGGGCAGGAGCTAGAAATAGAAAGAGTGCGTGTGTGTGTGTGTGTGTGTGTGTGTGTGTGTGTGTGTCCACAACTCCATGCTCCCCATGGGCGGGAAGTGCTGCAGATGGTGGATGAGCACCTGCTTCTACATCTCAGCAGGTGAATCTGAGAATGTACAAGTCTTTGAGCACGCCCTGCTGGGCAGAGATGTCACCAAGGGGTGCGGCGAGGGTCTTCAAGGTGCGGTTTCACAGAAGAAGGGGTTGGAACCTAGGGATCTTCAGCTACACCTTGACATCTCTTGCTCCCCATACAAAGGAGTCCCCAGCTGAAGGGCAGGGTCTCTAGGAGAGGCCAGGGCTGAGAGGGTCAGGCAGGCCCTGCGCCTCTGCCCAAGTGGAGGAGAGGAGGGGAGATGGGTGGGGTGCGGGGGCGCACGCCTGTAATCCCAGTACTTGAGAGGTTGAAACAAGAGGATTCCAGGTTCGAGGACAGCCTCAGCAACTTGGTGAGATTCTCGGCAACCTAGCAAGACCATCTTTCAAAACAAAAAATAAAAAGGGCTGGGGGGGTGTAGCTTGGAGGTGGAATGCCTCTGGTTTCAATCCCCAGTAGTACACACACACACACACACACACACACACACACACACACAGAGTGCTGGAGGTGTAGCTCAGAGGTAGGATGCCTCTGGGTTCAATCTTCAGTACCACAAAAAAAGGGACCCCCACCCTGCTCCACCTTAGAGCAAGGGAAGCGATTTGACCTTGACTTCTAGGTCTATCCTTGTCCCCGGGGAGCCCTGCTCGCCACCTTCACCCCAGTAGCTACAGGTGAAGCAGAAGCAGGGCTGGTCTGCTTGTCAAGAAAAGCTGGGCGGAGTGGGGAAACTGAGGCTCTGGCGCGCAGCATCTTGGCAGAGGAGAGTCATGAGGAGAGGGAGCAGCCAGGACCTACACCCCTCCGTGGGGTATCGACCCCTTCCTCCCCGCCTTTCCACTCAGGAGCAAGGCCTAGCTCAGACACCACCACGCAGCGTGGGAGTGGGGAGAAGGGACGTGCTGGGGGTGGGAGCCAGCCAGCTCCCACTGCCATAAAGAGGCTGAGGTGGAGGGGCACTGGCCGACGTCCAGCTGCCCCCACTCTGTCCCGGCTTCTCTCTGGCTTTCTCAGAAAGAACTCTCTGTTCTCCTTCAGCATTCAAGACCCAGAGAGAGGGACTTGTGGCTGGGGGAGAGAGGGGCAGGGGGAGGGGTCCTCGCTTCCTCTTTCTTTTTCGCCTGAGTGGCCACTGGCCCCAAGTCTCTGCAGGCTCCTGGCTGTGGAGCCCAGAGCCCGAGGTCTTTGCCAGGACGGAGGGGGAGGGGGCGCTGTGTCCCCAGCCCTTGGCCTGTGGGAGCTCCTCAGCCCAGCCAGCCCCACCCGCGTGTGTGTGTGTGCGTGTGTGCGTGCGTGCGTGGGCCAGCTAGTGTTTTACAACCATGCATTTGATGCTAGTTTTCTTTTTTTTTGTGTGTGGTACTGGGGATTGAACCCAGGGGCATTCTACCTCTGAGCTCCACCCCCCAGTCCTATTTTTTATTCTTTATTTTGAAACAGGATCTCACTAAGTTGCGGAGGGCCTCGCTAAGTAGCTGAGGCTGGCCGCGAACCTGTGATCCTCCTGTCTCAGCTTCCCAAGTACTGGGATTACAAGCGTGTGCCACCACCCCTGGCTCCTCACAATTTTCATGTACTTTGTTTCACATTTAAATATACAGAAATTCCTCCAGGCCCTGCTCCTTGAACCCAGCCCAGGCCCCTCCAAGTGTGCCCAGGTTCTGCCCCCGAAGCTCCTGGGGCTCCCACTGAAGTTTGCCCAGCCTCATTCTGGTCTCCTGTCCCTTCGTTGCTTTCCAGTCTTCTGTCAGCTCAAGGACAGAGTTAGTGAATCTAAAGAATTTTAATTCATCCAATTAAATGAGCCCTCTTAAGTCACCTGGGGAAAGGAGAGGTGGACCTAGCCCCAGGTCCTTCCCTGCTCCTTCTGCTGGGCTGCCTCAGTCTTCTCAAAATGACCAGCCTTCAGGAGGCCAAAGACATGCCGGGCGTGGTGGCACAGCCTGTAATCCCAGTACTTGCGAGGCTGAGACAGGAGGAGGATCGCAGGTTTGAGGCCAGCCTCAGTAACCTAGCAAGGCCCTGTTTCAAAATAAAAAAGTAAAAAGGGCGGGGGGTGTAGCTCAGAGGTAGAATGTCCCTGGGTTCAATCCCCAATACAAGAAGAAGAGGAAGAGGAAGAGGAAGAAGAGGAGGAAGAAGAAGAAGGCCAAAACCAAACCGGATCCGTAGATGCTTCCGAGGGAGTTCATGCACTGCTATCTGTCCCTGTTTCTGAGAAGGGAACCTCTGAGCAACACAGCCCCCACGACCTCCTGTCTCTCAGGTTTTCATAGCTCGGGAACAAGTGTCTGCCTCGCACTGCATCTCCCACTTTAACCACCTTGCCCCCGATTTCAGTGGCCAGACTTCTACTTCTCAAGGTGGTAGGTTCTGACTCCTATGAGCAGGGTGGCTGCCACGCACCTGCAATTGCTCCTGACTCTCATAGTTCTCACCGGGCATGGTGATGCACTCCTGTGATCCCAGTCCTTGGCAGGCTGAGGCAGGAGGATTGTAGGTTTGAGGCCAGCCTCAGTGACTTAGTGAGACCCTCAGCAACTTAGCCAGACCCTGTTTCAAACTAAGAGCATTTTAAAAGGGTTGGGGGTGTAGCTAAGAGGCAGAATGCCCCTGGGTTCAATTCCCAGTACTGACCGACAAACCAACCTGTGATATTCTAGGAGCACAGAGGATTTAGGACAGCAAAATTATTTGGTATGATACCACAATGGTAAATACACGTCAATATGTGTTTGTCTAAATCCACAGGATCTACAACCCCTAAGACTAGGCCTGAATGAGGGACACTGGGTGATAACAATGTGTCATGTAGGTTTGTCAGCTGTAACAAATGCACCTCCTGGTGTGGCCACAGTGGAGGAGGCTGTGCATATGGGGGCAGAGGACATGTGAGAACTTTCTCGACTGTTCACTCGCTTTTACTGTGAGCCAAAACGCTCGCTCCAAAAATGAGTCTATTGTTTATTTATTTTATTTTGTGATACTGGGGATTGAACCTTGGGGTGCTCTACCACTGAGCTATATCCCCAGCCCTTTTTATTTTATTTCGAGACAAGGTCTTGCTAGGTTGCCCAGGCTGGCCTTGAACTTGCAATCCTCCTGCCTCAGCCTTACTGGTGTGTGACACTACACACAGCTCAGTCTACAAACAAGCCCCCCCCATGTGTAATCTTGAAAAAAGCAAAAACTTTGGCTGCTGATCCTACCACTCCTCATGGGGAAACAATGACACCATAGTGTAGAAAAACTCAGCCCTGCCGGGCGTGGTGGCGCACACTTGTAATCCCAGTACTTGGGAGGCAGAGACTGGAGGATCCGGGTTCGCGGCCAGCCTCAGCTACTTAGGCCCTCTGCAACTTTGTGAGACCCGGTTTCAAAATAAAGTATTAAAAAAAAATAGGGCCAGGGGTGTAGCTCAGAGGTAGAACGTCCCTGGGTTCAATCCCCGGTACCGCAAAAAAAAAAAAAAAAAAAAAAAAGAAAAACTCAGCCCTGAAAGCCCATTGCAGCCTATGGGTCCACTGAAGAACCAGAGATGTGGGGCAGAAGCTGAGCATCCCAGGGACACTGTATTTTGAGACAGCCAGAGGAAAGAAGACAGGGAGGCTGGGGGAGTGGCCAGGTGCTATTCTTGGACACGCACCATGCCCCCAGGCCTTCCCCAGCCCCCTCCTATCCTATCACTCCAAGATGCCCCCCTTGGACAGAGATACCCCCGTCCCCCGAAGACCCCTGTGAGATCCTGGAGTCCTGGTGATGGCCCTGAAGACAAGGAGAAATGAGGACCTAATGAGGCTACTGTTAAAATGTCCATGTGGCCTGGTGTGGTGGTGCACGCTTTTAATCCCAGTACTTGGGAGGCTGAGGCAGGAGGATCGCAGGTTCCAGGACAGCCTCAGCAAGTAGCGAGGCTCTTATCAACCTAGCAAGACCCCGTTTCAAAAATAAGAATAAAATAGGGCTGGGGGTGTAGCTCAGAGGTAGAATGCCCCCGGGTTCCATCCCCAGAACCGCACACACACACACATGTGATCTCACTGGAGGACCTAGGAGGGGTTGAATCTAAGAGTCACGTGCACTTCTATTGGAGATTTACTCTAGGATACAATGTCTTGTGTTTCTGGACAAAGGGAGCCCAGCTCCTATCTTACCCCACTGTGTTTTGGGGCTTCGAGTCCTGTGAGGTGCCTCGGGCAGGCCTGCCCGCAGAATGGGGAGCACCCCTCAAACACCAGTGTTCCCATCTCCTGGGCCCCCTCTGACCTTCCACCTGTAGACAGACTTCCCTGGGGTCACCAGCTTTGCTTGTTTCACCAATACCACTCCACCGCCGAACCCTTACCTTCCCCTGGCTGCCCCAGGACTCCGCTAGACTCCTAACCATCTCCACTCCTAAATGCCTCAGCCATGGTGTTGGGCAAAGACATTCCTATGGGGGGTTTGACTTCGTCATCGACCCCCTCTCCAGCTCTGTCCATATCCTTCCAGAATTCTAGGTAGCATACGATGGTGGTTTTCAAAAACGTGGTGGGTTGTCGGGCATGGTGGCACACCCCTGTAATCCCAGTACTTGGGAGGCTGAGACAGGAGGATCACAGGTTCGAGGCCAGCCTCAGCAACTCAGCAAAACCCTGTTTCAAAATTAAAAATAAAAAGGGGTGGAGTGTAGCTCAGCACTACAATGACCCAGGTTCAGTCCCCAGTACCAAAAAAAAAAATGTGGGTTTTGCTTTGAATCTGGCAACAGGGTCCTTTGAGCAACAGTCTTTGCAGAAATCCACACAAAGGATAGCTGAAGGGCAGCTCTCCAACTGGAGGCCGGGCCCTCCCTGGGGCTCGGACACGGGGCCTTACACTCTGGAGACAGTGTGCACACCCAGGGCCTGGGCCCTTCGGTGCCGGCTGCCTATGCTTTGGCTCCAGGACATGCCCCTGACTCTGTGCTCTCCCCGCTGCAGGCTGGCCGCGAGTACTCGCCTGCCGCCACCACCGCAGAGAATGGGGGCGGCAAGAAGAAGCAGAAGGAAAAGGAGTTGGATGAGCTGAAGAAGGAGGTGGCCATGGTGAGACCCTCAGCCCGCCCGTGGGGACACAGAGAGGGGCCCAGGCTGGGAGAGCTCCCCGGCAGCCGCTGCACCCACAGGAGCTCAGTGCCCCGTCCATGCTCCCGGCCTCCCTCGCCCTGCGCCCCCAGTGCCCGCGGCCTCCTCACCCTAAGTAACTCTACCTCCCTCCCAGGATGACCACAAGCTGTCCCTGGATGAGCTGGGCCGCAAGTACCAAGTGGACTTGTCCAAGGTGAGCAGACGGACGCACTTGAGGGAGGGGAGCCGAGAGGCAGAGGGACGTTTAGCATCGGGCGGCAGAGCCTGCGAACCTGACGCCCCCCCCCTCTTCCGGGAGGAAACAGGTCCAGACACAACACTTGCCCGCGGCACATGGCTCGCTGGGGACAGAGTCAGAACTAGAATCTGACCCCTGCTTCCCAGCGCCAAGTGCTTTACTTGCATCCCCAGGACCCCTCGGAACCCAGATACACAGGGACCAGTGCACACACGCCCTCACAGAGCTGACCCTGGGAGATGGGGAGGGGCTCATTCCCACCCTTTCTTCCTCCTCCTCCTCCTCCTCCTCCTCCTCTTCCTCCTCTTTTTCTTCTTCTTCTTTTTTTTTTTTTTTTTTGGTGCTGTGGATTGAACTCAGGGACATTCTACCACTGAGTCACTCCCCCAGCACTATTTTATTTTTTATTTTGAAACGGGGTCTCTCTAAGTTGCCGAGGCTGGCCTTGAACCTGCAATCCTCCCGCTTCAGCCTCCCAAGTACTGGGATTACAGGCGCGAGTCACTGCCCCAGTCTCCATTCCTGTTCTGACAGTCATCGCTGGGGCCTGTTACATACGTGGCCCGCTGATAGACACACTATGCACAGTTCTATAACTCTTACGACAACCCTATGGAAACTGGTATTGTTGGCCTGGTAATTAAGGCAAGGGAATTCAAGACAGGGAAAGGGACCCCCCAAGGTCATGTAGACCAGTAAGTGGCACAGTCAGGTGGCCAGGCACGCCATTTTGAAATATTAAAAAAGTGTTACTGTGCTGGGCATGGTGGCGTGTGCATGTAGCCCTAGCTATTTGGGAGACTGAGGCAGAAGGATCACTTGAAGCCAAGTTGGAGGCCAGTCTAAGCAACATAGTGAGACCTCACCTCAAAAAGTAATGTTAATCAAAAATCTGTTAGATTAGCTGGGCATGGTGGTGCATGCCTGAAATCCCAGTACTTGGGAGGTTGAGACAGGCAACTCGCAGGTTCAAGGCCAGCCTCAGCAACTTAGTGAGACACTCAGCAACCTAGCAAGATCCTGTTTCTTTTTCTTTTTCTTTTTCTTTTTTTTTTTTTGTGGTACTGGGGATAGAACCCAGGGGCATTCTACCTCCGAGCTACATCCCCAGCCCTATTTTTTTATTCTTCATTTTGAAACAAGGTCTCACTAAGTTGCAGAGGGCCTAAGTAGCTGAGGCTGGCCGCGAACCTGTGATCCTCCTGTCTCAGCCTCCCAAGTACTGGGATTACAAGCGTGCGCCACCACACCCGGCCAAGACCCTGTTTCAAAATAAAAAATAAAAATAGGACTAGGGGTGTATCTCAGAGGTAGAATGCCCCTGGGTTCAATCCCCAGTATCACACACACACATACACAAAAATGCAAACATAGAATTCCATTTTTATACCATGGGGTTACAGAAAGGGACAGCTGATTCATCTGGCCTCGCACCAGGGAAACAGAGACTGGACAGGCTTTCTGTGGAAAGTGGCAGGTGATGGTCACAGCTGTGTGACACCAATGGTCAGTGCTGTAGGGCTCTGCCTGAAGCCTGGGTAGCAAGGACCCTGGAGGGAGCAAGATGGAGGAAAAACCAGATGAGATATGTCCCCCAAGAATTCAACCAGGTACCTCTGGGGAGATGCTGTGGCCCTAACCAAAATGTGTCTCAATCCAATAACATCAGAGGTGGAGCCACAGTCAAAATCCTCATCAGAGCCTGGCGTGGTGGCACACACCTGTAATTCCAGTACTTGGGAGGCAGAGACAGGTTTGAGGACAGCCTCGGCAACTTACTGAGACTCTCGGCAACCTAGCAAGACCCTGTTTCAAAAATAAATAAATAGCCAGGCATGGCGGCGCAGGCTTGTAATCCCAGAAATTGGGAGGCTGAGACAGGAGGATCTGGGTTCGCGGCCAGTCTCAGCTACTTAGTGAGGCCCTCCACAACTTAGTGAGACCCTGTTTCAAAATAAAGAAAAAAAAATAGGGCTGGGGGTGTAGCCTGGAGGTAGAATGCCCCCTAGGTTCAATCCCCGGTACCGCAAAAAATATATAAATAAAAAAATATAAATAAATAAATAAAATTGGGCTGGGTATAGCTCGGAGGTAGAATGTCTCTGGGTTCAATCCCCAGTACTAATAAAATAAAATAATTCTCATCAGCATTTAAGGCTTCCAAGTCCCAAAACAAATGCCACCTCTTTTGTGGCCTGTCCTGATGCTCCTCAGGCAGGATTTGTTTTGGGTTTTGGTGCTGGGGGTTGAACCCAGGGGCGTTCTACCTCTGAGCTACACCCCAGCCCTGTTTCATTTTTTATTTTGGAACAAGGTCTCGCTAGGTTGCTGAGAGTCTCACTCAGTTGGTGAGGCTGGTCTTGAACCTGCGATCCTCTGTCTCAGCCTCCCAAGTACTGAGATTACAGGCGTGCGCCACCACGCCTGATCCGGATGCATGCCCCCACTCCTTTCTTCATTCCCCAGGGCCTCACCAACCAGCGGGCTCAAGACATTCTGGCTCGGGATGGGCCCAATGCCCTGACTCCACCCCCCACGACCCCTGAGTGGGTCAAGTTCTGTCGCCAGCTGTTTGGGGGCTTCTCCATCCTGCTGTGGATCGGGGCCATCCTCTGCTTCCTGGCCTACGGCATCCAGGCTGCCATGGAGGACGAGCCGTCCAACGACAATGTGAGATGCACCCAGCCCTGGCCCCGCTCCTCCAGCTCTGAGCCCCACACAGCGGCGGGAGGGTGCAGGGAGCAAGATCCTCATGCCTCAGCCCCACCGCTGCCCCCGGAGCTCAGGCTGAAAAGGAGGGAGGCTGCCACGCACCCCCCAACACGCGGCCACTCAGGGCTGTGTGAGGCAGCCCTCCCTGTCCCTTCACATGAAGTGGGCTTGTCACACCCCTGGGTCTTCGTCCCTGGAGGAATCCTAGGCCTGGGAATGCTCTGAGATGCTCCCTGCCCCTTCTGTCCTGGGACATGGGAGGCTGGACAGAAAGACTTGCCCCTAGCATTCTGGCTCCCAGGCGCCAGCGAAGGTCTGGGCTCTGGGACAGGATGGCCTTGAGTTGGCACTCCGAGTGGCAGCTGCCCCTCCGGGGTGCATCCCTCAAACTCTCTCTCTCCTGGCCAGCTGTATCTGGGCGTGGTGCTGGCGGCCGTGGTCATTGTCACCGGCTGCTTCTCCTACTACCAGGAGGCCAAGAGTTCCAAGATCATGGATTCCTTCAAGAACATGGTGCCTCAGGTAGATGTCAGGGCAGGCTCCCCCTGGGCAGGGGCTCAAGGTTTCTGGGATGGCCCAGCTGATCCCCTCTCTGCTCCTGGTGCTCAGAGACAGAGAAGGGTAAAAAAGACCCCCTGGCTCTCCACGCCAGGACTGGTTTTGTCGCTAAGGGGTGTGGGGTTGGAGGGGAGGTGGGACACTGGCAGGAGAGGAGGTCGGGGATGGAGACCAGCGTTCCCTGACATGCCCCTGGCCTCCCTCGCCACAGCAAGCCCTCGTCATCCGAGAGGGAGAGAAGATGCAGATCAATGCTGAAGAGGTGGTGGTGGGCGACTTGGTGGAGGTGAAGGGTGGAGACCGCGTCCCCGCTGACCTCCGCATCATCTCCTCACATGGCTGTAAGGTGAGGTCACTTCAGAGCAAGAGGATGGGTCTGAGATGCAGCTGTGGAGGGCCGAGGGGAGCCCACTTGGAGATTTAAAAGTTAGGAGACAACTGGGCATGGTGGCGCACGCCTATAATCCCAGTACTTGGGAGGCAGAGACAGGAGGACTGCAGGTTGGAGGACAGCCTCAGCAAGTAGTGAGACTCATCAACCTAGCAAGACCCTGTTTCAAAATAAAAATAAAATAGGGCTGGGGGTGTAGCTCAGAGGTAGAATGCCCCTGGGTTCAATCCCCAGTACCACACATACACACACAAAACGTTAGGAGACCCTGTTCCAAGTGTTAGTCCATCCCCTGGGCCCCCAGCTGAACCCCAGCACATGGTCTCCTTGGATCTGTGGGTTACGAATGCGCACTGTCCCGGGTATCTCCTTTATTGCCACTTTATAGTGATCATGTATTGAGTACCAATGTGTCAGATGGTTACCTATGTTCTCACACGCTGTATATCGCTCTGAAAGAACAGTGTAATCATGTAGGGCCGCTGTGTGCAGGCACAAAGCTGGAGTCCTGAGCACCCCAGAAGGATTGTTCCCATAGACTATGCTATTGGAGGTACCCCCGGCCTTCTACAACACAGAGGTTTTATTTACATTCCTCATTTTTTTTTTTTTGTGGTACTGGGGATGGAACCCAGGGGTATTCTACCTCCGAGCTATACCCCCAGCCCTATTTTTTATTCTTTATTTTGAAACCGGTCTCACTAAGTTGCGGAGGGCCTCACTAAGTAGCTGAGGCTGGCCGTGAACCCGGATCCTCCAGTCTCAGCCTCCCAAGTACTGGGATTACAAGCGCGCGCCATCATGCCCGGCTACACTCCCCATTTTATAGATGAGTAAACGCAGGCCCTATTGGTTAATAAACAACCCAAAGTTGTATACAAAGTCTGTAGGGAGCAGGCGCAGTGCACACGCCTATAATCCCAGTACTCAGGATGCTGAGACAGGAGGATCACAGGTTCAAGACCAGCCTCAACAACTTAGTGAGACTCTCAGCAACCTAGCAAGACCCTGTTTCAAAAAGAAAAATAAATAAATCAATAAAAAGGATTGGGAATGTAGCTCAGAGGTAGAATGCCTCTGTGTTCAATCCCCAGTACAAAAAATAAAAATAAAAAATGGCAGTAGGGCCCAGGACTCCAAACCAGAACAGGGTGATATCTGAGCAATGACATAAATGTGGGATGAGGACAAGAGTCATTTTGTCCCTCATGTCGTGAAGATCGAAGCGGTTGGAGCCGGCTCAGGAGACAGCCATGTGCCTAAGCAGTGCTTCTGCGGCTCTGACCACTGCACACGCCTTCCTCCTCAGGTGGATAACTCATCCCTGACAGGCGAGTCGGAGCCCCAGACCCGCTCCCCCGAGTTCACCCACGAGAACCCCCTGGAGACCCGCAACATCTGCTTCTTCTCTACCAACTGTGTGGAAGGTGAGGTGCGGCCTGCCTGCTGGGGAGCCCTTCGCCCCAGCTCAGTAGAGGAACAGTCTGGATCCTGAATCCGGGTCAGGGTTGTGGCAAAAGCTGTGCTGTATAAAGTGGCATTGAGGGGTTGGGGCCCTGGGTATTACAGAAATAGATCCCCTCCGGAGAGCAGGGCATCGGCTCAGGACAGAATAGCTCCATGGAAAAGTTACCACCGCACAGGAAAACCTCCGTCCTGCCTACCCCCAACCTGGGTGGATTCCAAAGCTTTCAGATATTGGGTCCAGACCCCCACTGCTCACGCGCACGTGCACACACACACGCACACACATACACATACATGCCCTGGACCAACCTTGATTCCTAGTGTGCTTGTTCTGGGGTTTTTTTGTTTATTGGGGTACAAGAGGTTGAGTTCAGAGGCACTCTACCTCCAAGCCACACCCCCAGCATTTTTTTTTAAGCCGGGTCTAAGTTGCTGAGGGCCTCACTAAGTTGCTGAGGCTGACCTTGAACCTGTGATCTTCCTGTCTCTGCCTCCCAAGTACTGGGATTACCTGTGTTGTACCACCATGCCCGGTTTATTTTTTAGATAGGGTCTTGCTAAGTTGCCCAGACTGACCTTGAACTTGCAGTCCTCCTGCCTCAGCCTCCTAAGTCCCTGGGATTATAGGCATGTGCCACTGCTCCTGGCATTCGGGGTTCGGGAATTCGGCTGATGCCTTCTATTGCTTATGGCTCTGGATCAGTTGCCTCCTTCTCCAACCCTTTCTTTGGCCAGAGCCCCAGGATGGGGGAGATTTAGGATAACTTTCAGGCCAGCTTTTCAGGCCCCTGTGGGGCCCCTTTCAGGCTGCTTCTAGGCCTGTGCCAAACCAAAAGAAAATGTCTCCGTGCACAGGCTGCCCACTTTGTCCCATCCCGTTCTGGATTTCAGAGAGGAACAATAAAGGTCCATTAGTACTCCCAGGCCTGCCATCACTAAAAGGCAGGGTCCACGCACAACCAAAACCTGTGCCGTTTGTGGTCAAGCCAGTGAGTCAGGGCTGACTCAGAGAAGTCGTCAGGGGTAAGAGCCAGTAGGAGCAAAGCCTAACTAGACCACAGGCCTCTGGACGTGGGGCAGAGAGGGCCCAACCCCACTCCTTTCCCTTCCCACCCCTCCTTTTCCTTGTTGTGGCATATCTACTATGTGCCAAGCACTAGTATAGGTGCATCACAGCATTATCTCATTTAACTATTAAAGCAACTCCTAGGTAGGAGTTCAAACAGAGATTCAAACCCAGATTTGGTTGACTCCAGCGTGCATGTTCTTTCCTCTAAACCACATTTCCTTTCCCAAAGGCTCCTGTAACAGGTGTGGTGGGGCATGCCTGTTTTTCTAGTACTTGGGAGGATTGCAGGTTCAAAGCCAGTCTCAGCAACTTAGCAAGACCCTGTTTCAAAATAAAGAATAAAAAAGAATGGAGGTCTAGCTCACAGGTAGCATGCCCCTGCTACCCAGTACAATCCCCAGTACAAAATAAACAAAACAAAAAACCCTTGTAACATCACGCAAGGGCTAATAACTGCCTAGTTTCTTTTATAGAGACTCATACCAAACATTGAGAAAGAAAATCTTGAGACTACACACACACACACACACACACACACAAAAAAAAATAAATCCATAAGTGCTTTACTGTGTTCTTAGTGTTCTTTTGGATAGTATCAAGTATGAGATTGATTTTACTACAATGCTCCAGGTAATTTTTATTTCATTTATTGAAACTCCTCAGTTTGTACTTTAGTGTTATTTGCAAGGCCCACATATAAGAGAAAATAATTTGCTATTGTATGGAGCCTGGGGTTGGTAATCTGTGCAGGGAAGATAAACCTGTGCAAGGTGCAGTGTACTGAAAGTGGGCTCTGGGATCTGAGTCTCTGGCTAAGTTAATCTGCAGGTTTTCTTTGCTTAGAAAGTAGAATGAGACTTTAGTCTCCTGAAGCCCCAAGGCACCCATCCTGGTGTCCCTTCTCTTGTAGGCACGGCCAGGGGTGTTGTGATTGCCACAGGTGACCGGACAGTGATGGGCCGGATAGCCACTTTGGCCTCGGGTCTCGAGGTCGGGCGGACGCCCATAGCCATGGAAATCGAACACTTCATTCAGCTGATCACGGGTGTGGCTGTGTTCCTGGGGGTCTCCTTCTTTGTGCTGTCCCTCATCCTGGGCTACAGCTGGCTGGAGGCAGTCATCTTCCTCATCGGCATCATCGTGGCAAACGTGCCTGAGGGGCTTCTGGCCACGGTCACTGTGAGTGGACCTCCCTTGGGAGGGTAGAGTCACAGACGCTTATTGCCTCTCTGCGGTGCTTCCCCTCTGACGCCAGAGTCTCACATCAGGTGCTGCGCTGGGAGAATATTTAAGACGTGGCTCAGAGTTCTGAGACTGAAAGGTCTCAGGTTGACCTGGCTCTGGGCACTCAATCTTGCTTCTGGAGTTTGTCCTAGTCTCACCATCCACGTGCCTATCTCCCCCCTGAGGTCTGGGGTTCTTCCTGGCCATCTTGCCTATGAAGACTCTCTCAAAGGTCACCAGTGATTAACTAGCAAATCCAGTGACCTTTCCTCAGCCTCCATCCTTAACCCTGCTGCTGAAATAGATACTGCTAGCCACGCTTCCAGAATTCTGCCCTTTGTCAACTACTGTGACATGCCACTGTCCTGGTTCTCTCTTCTGTCCCTCATAGGAGCTCCTCCTCAGGCCTCTGCTTTCTGCTCTTCTCTTTGTACCCCTAGAATGAGACAGTCTCCTCCCATAGTTTCTAGTGAGCCTTCTATGTGGACAGTTCTCACACTCCTATGCCCTCTCTGAGTTTTAGTCAAATCTCTCTCTTTTTTTTGGGAGGGGGGAGTGGAGATTGAACCCAAGGGCATTCACCTCCAAGCTATACCCCCAGCCATTTTTATTTTTAATTTTGGGACAGGGTCTCACTAAGTTCCTGAGACTCTCCCTAAATTGCTGAATCTGGTCTTGAACCTACAATCCTCCTGCCTCAGCCTCCCAAGTACTGGGATTACATGCATGTGCCATCGTGCCTGGCTAGTCAAATATCTTCAACACCCTTCTTAACGTACACCCATGATCTCAATTCCACATGTCTGATGCTGAACCAACCATTTCCTGCGAGGTCCCACCCATTCGTGTTTACGGAGTAGGGTCAAGGGAGGAGGAACGGGCTCTTGGTCCAGGGAAAGGTCGTGGATGTACATGGCTCCAGACTTCACCCTTTTTAATTCTCCTTCCTTTCTACCAGGTGTGCCTGACCCTGACAGCTAAGCGCATGGCGAGGAAGAACTGCCTGGTGAAGAATCTGGAGGCAGTGGAGACGCTGGGCTCCACGTCCACCATCTGCTCCGACAAGACCGGCACCCTCACCCAGAACCGCATGACCGTCGCCCACATGTGGTTCGACAACCAGATCCACGAGGCCGACACCACTGAGGACCAGTCCGGTGATTGGGCGTTCCGGAGGGCGTGCAGGGGAGCAAGGGTCCCAGGGTGCTGTGTAGTAGGCAGGGTGACTGGGGGTGAGATTTGGGCTCCAGAAGACAAAGCCACTGTTCTCCCTCCTTTCCTCCCAGGGGCCACTTTCGACAAGCGATCCCCGACGTGGACGGCCCTGTC
The DNA here is from genome assembly GCA_004027185.1 of Glis glis. Classification (NCBI taxonomy): domain Eukaryota; kingdom Metazoa; phylum Chordata; class Mammalia; order Rodentia; family Gliridae; genus Glis; species Glis glis. The sequence goes on along the minus strand of PVJS01014735.1, from coordinate 17,603 downwards.
TCGGATCGCCGGCCTCTGCAACCGCGCTGTGTTCAAGGCGGGGCAGGAGAACATCCCCGTCTCTAAGGTAAGGTCAGCCGGCATGGAGCACACAGCGGGTGTATTGAGGACGTCTCCAAAGTCCCCGGCACCCTGCTTTCCCTCACCCTGAGTCTGCCCTGAGGACTTCAGTGTCCTCCCTCCCTCGCTCCCTCCCCTGTGTGGCAGCGAGCTCTCTCCTCTTCCGGCAGCGGGACACAGCCGGGGACGCCTCTGAGTCAGCCCTGCTCAAGTGCATCGAGCTGTCCTGTGGCTCAGTGAGGAGGATGAGGGACAGGAACCCCAAGGTGGCAGAGATTCCTTTCAACTCCACCAACAAGTACCAGGTCTGGTTGGGCTGCTGGGGTGGGGCTGGGGTGGGGTGAGGCCCAAGGGGAGTCCATAGAAGGAATGAATGGAGGCTTCTCAGGATCATGCCCTGCCTCGCGCCCTGCCTCATGCCCAGTCTAGCGACTGCACATCTGGTTGCTGTGACCTCTAACTCCCAGACTAACTCCTTGCTCTCAGCTCTTCTTCCTGTGGCTCCCCCTCTGTCCATGGCTCTCCAGCTCTGCTGTCCCCTGTAATTGAAGCACGTGTCTGTAACTGTCTTCATGCACCCCTCAGCCTTTAGGTACCTGTTAAATGCCGAGAATACCCAGTACTTGGGAGGCTGAGACAGGAGGATCACAGGTTCAAGGCCAGCCTTGGCAATTTATCCAAACCCTGTTTCAAAATACAAAAATAAATAAATAGGGCTGGCAGTGTAGCTCAGAGGTAGAACACTCCTGGGTTCAATCCCCAGTACCACAAAATCAATCAATCAATAAAAATGAGTGCCAAGAGCAGTCTCAGCTATGTTCTCTAAAGCCACGGAGGTGAAGCCCCTGGCTCAGTGTGGGGAGGGGGAGGCTGATGAGAGCCAGCCACCTGTGGTACAGGGCCCATCGTCACTGCCCCATGGAAGTGATGCTTAGGTTGCAAGAGTTGGGGCTACGAGCAAACAGCCCTCCACACACAGAGATCCTCCCTTTGTGGGGGGTATCCTGGGGATTGAACCCAGGGACATTCTACCTCTGAACTATACCCCAGCTCTTTTTATTTTGAAACAGGGTCTCACTGAGTTGCTGTGGGTCTCACTAAATTGTTGGGGCTGGCCTCGAACCTGCAATCTTCCTGTTTTAGCCTCCCAACTACGGGAATTACAGGCATGCACCACTACTTCCAGCTAAGATTCTCCCTTTGTTGACTATCTCTGATGAATTGGGGTTATAATTAGGGAAGATTTCCTGACTGCTGCTCTGCACCAGACCCCATGCTGGGCACTGAATCCCCAAGACAAATGCAGCCCCCTTTGTAATGCCCTTCCCCTTCCAGCTGTCCATCCATGAGCGGGAAGACAACCCCCAGAGCCACGTGCTGGTGATGAAGGGTGCCCCGGAGCGCATCCTGGACCGGTGCTCCACCATCCTGGTGCAGGGCAAGGAGATCCCTCTCGATAAAGAGATGCAAGACGCCTTCCAAAATGCCTACATGGAACTGGGAGGACTGGGAGAGCGCGTGCTGGGTGAGGGGCCGGGAAAGGGGAGCGGGAGGGCCCTGGGGGTGTCCTGGCAGCCTCTGACTCCTCCCTCTGTCCATTGCACCCACCAGGGTTCTGCCAACTGAACCTGCCTTCCGGAAAGTTCCCTCGCGGCTTCAAGTTCGACACAGACGAGCTGAACTTCCCCACGGAGAAGCTCTGCTTCGTGGGGCTCATGTCCATGATCGACCCACCCCGGGCGGCCGTGCCAGATGCCGTGGGCAAGTGTCGAAGCGCAGGCATCAAGGTACTGGCCTTCCTTCCCGCCCTCCTCCCTCGCCTCCCGCGTGCCGAAGTCAGGAGGCTGCAGCTGCTGCCCGAGGGGCACAGGCCCCACTGCCTCCTTCCTGCTCACTCAGGAGAGGCTGTCCACCTGCAGGGAAAGGCGGACCCTCTTCCTCTGCTCGGGAACGCAGCTTCCTGTGCCGTCCTCTGCCTGCCGGGCACAGCTCCCCATCCCTTTGATTCCCCCTCTAGCACCCCGTCTTGGACACATGGTTGTCTGACCTTTCCCATTGCTGCCCACCTCTGACCATCCGGCGTGGGATCAGCAGGCTCTTGCCTGCTCCCAGTCCTCACCCCCAGGCGCCCCTGAGCCTCTCTCAGGCCCACTCCCCCAGCTGCGGTTGCCCTCACTGACCATGCCTCTCTGCGACATTGGCTCTTCCTTCAATGAATCTTTGTTGCTTCCCAGCTGCCTGTCTGGCACTGTGCAAGGTGCTGGAGTTAACAAACACACCTCCCTTCCGTCTAGGAGCTCACTTGCTTTCCTATTTCCAAGTCCTCAATTCTGGTGCGGCCGTTGCTGCCTCCTCCTCCTCCTCTTCTTTTCTGTGGTGTGTGTGTGTGTGTGTGTGTGTGTGTGTGTGTGTGTGTGTATTACTGGGGATGGAACCCAGCGGCATAACCTCTGAGCTATACTCCCAGCCCTATTTTATTTTATTTTTTTTATTTTGAAACAGGGTCTTGCTAAGTTGCTGAGGCTGGCCTCAAACCTGCAATCCTCTTGTCTCAGCCTCCCAAGTACTGGGATTACAGGCGTGTGCCACCACACATAACTTGCTCTTCTTTTTTTAAATATCTCATCTGTTCTCAAATCAGTGCAATTGGATGGGGGATGTAGCTCAGTGGTGGAGCATTCATCTAGCAGGCATGAGGACCTGGGTTCCATCCCCAGTGCTGCGCGTGTACACACACACACACACACACACACACACACACACACCAAGTCAATGCAACTCAACCTGTCTAATGGAGGGCCAGGTCCTGTGCTAGGCACAGGGATACAAAGAGGACTAAGACAAGGGCCTGGCCTCTGCATCTCACGGTCTCTCATAGTCACATACTCTAGGAACAGTTTAGTAGCAGCAGTAGCAGCAGTAGTAGTGGTGGTATTTTGTGGTACTGGGGATAGAACTCAGAGGGTTAGAGCTCAGAACTACACCCCAGCCCTATTTTTTTTTTAAATAGGGTCTCACTAAATTGTCAAGATGACCTCAAACCTGTAATCCTAGTCAGGCATGGTGATGCACACCTGTAATCCCAGTACTTGGGAGGCTGAGACAGGAGGATCACAGGTTCGAGGACACTTGATCTGAGCCTTGAAGGCAGAGGAATATTCTGTGAGGCAGTCAGGGAGGGGAAGACATGGCAAAACCAGGAAACAGTGTGTCCCCTGCACGGCTGGAGACCTGAAGGTTGGGTCAGGGCCGGTTGGGAGGACTTTGCTTAAATGCTGGATTTGGACTCTATCCCGTGGCCACAAAGGGCCACGGGTGCCACAGGTCTGTCTTTAAGGTGAGCTGGATGCAGGAGGGACTGGATTGAGGGAAGAACTAAAGTCGGGCACACAGGTTAAGAGGCTATACTCAGACCCCTTGAACACAACACAACTTATCATTGTCTGTGAGACACACATACACACATACACACACACACACACACACACACACACACACACACACACACTTCCATTCTAAGGGCTGGGATCTACCAGCCTCAGCTATCTAGCAGTCTGGGGAAAGGAACAGGAGACAGGAAACTCCGAGCACTGCTCTCCTCTTCTCTCTTCTCCATCCCACCAGGTGATCATGGTGACTGGGGACCACCCCATCACGGCCAAGGCCATCGCCAAAGGTGTGGGCATCATCTCCGAGGGCAACGAGACCGTGGAGGACATTGCAGCCCGGCTCAACATCCCTGTGAGCCAAGTCAACCCCAGGTGAGGACTTCACAGGACCCTGACCCAATCAGCACCTCCTCTCCTACAGAGGCCTGGAGTGTCCCCTGGGGGTGACTTAGACAGCTCCTCTAAGGCCTTCTCTTGACACCTCTGTGCCTAGTTCCTCAGACTCGAGTTTGTGTCCAGGCTGTGCCACTGTCTCACCACTGTGACTCCAAACACCTGATGACCACAACTTAGAGAAAGGAAGATGTATGTGTTCACAGCACTGGAGATTTCAGAGGCTGCAGCCCATGTTAGGCTGGGTCAAGTCTGCGGAGCTCAGGGCCTGGCATGGGAATCAGAGACATAAGAGCGCAAGGGCTCTGCTCTCACATCGTGGAGAAAGCTAGAGAAGGGGGTCTATGGACATATATATAGTCCCCGAAGCCACACTCCCAGTGACCCATCTCTTCCAGTTACACCACACCTGCCTAGGCTACCATCTAATAAATTCATTATAATGGACTTACCCACTGATGAGATCAGAATCAGAACCCTCATCACTCCATTATATCACCTCTGAACTTCAACACATGAGCTTTTTGGGGGATACTATTTTTTTTTTTTTTTGCAGTACTGGGGATTGAACCCAGGGGCATTCTACCTCCAAGCTACACCCCCAGCCCTATTTTTTATTCTTTATTTTGAAACAGGGTCTCACTAAGTTGCAGAGCGCCTCACTAAGTAGCTGAGGCTGGCCACGAACCTGCGATCCTCCTGTCTCAGCCTCCCAAGTACTGGGATGACAAGTGTGTGCCACATGCCTGGCTGGGGGATACTCTCTATCCACATGGTAACAACCACTGATGAGCTGTGTAACCTCGGAGACATTGCCTTAACTGCCCCCCCAAAATCTCTATCTTTTCACCTACAAAATTAGGGTGCCAGGTGGACACTGTGGCTCAGGCCTGTAATCCCATTTGGAAGGCTGAGGCAGGAGGATCAAAAGTTTGAAGTCAAGCCAGGCATGGTGGCGCACACTTGTAATCTCAGTACTTGGGAGGCTAAGACCGAAGGATCCGGGTTCGCAGCCAGCCTCAGCTACTTAGTGAGACTCTCCGCAACTTAGTGAGACCCTTTTTCAAAATAAAGAATAAAAAATAGGGCTGGGGTGTAGCTTGGAGGTAGAATGTCCCTGGGTTCAACCCCTGGTACCGCAAAAAAAAAAAAAAATTAAAAGTTTGAAGTCGCCGGTGTGGTGGCGCATGCTTGTAATCCCAGTACTTGGGAGGCGGAGACCGGAGGATCCGGGTTCACGGCCAGCCTCAGCTAACTAGTGAGGCCCTCCGCAACTTCGTGAGACCCGGTTTCAAAATAAAGTAAAAAAATAGGGCCGGGGGTGTAGCTCGGAGGTAAAACGCCCCTGGGTTCAATCCCCGGGACCGCAAAAAAAATTTAAAAAAAAAAGTTTGAAGTCAGTCTAGGTGACTTAGCAAGACCTATCTCACCGTAAATAAAAAGGGCTAGGGGTGCGGCTCAGTGGTAGAGCACTTGCCTAGCATGTGCAAGGGTTGGGAGGGGGATAAAAAGGATGCAGTAACCCCCCCAAAAAAGGACTTATCCAGGGGATGTGCCCAGAGGACCTCACTAGCTACACTTACATCTGTGATGACCCAGCATGGGGAGATGTAGTGTCGCCTCCTCAGAGAGAGAGATGGGGAAGTAAGTATAAAGAGAGGGGCATGGGGCAACAGGAAGCCCACTTAGCAAGGGACCGAGGCCCCTAAGTGGCAAGGAGAAGCAGGGGTCTGGCGTGGGCAGGTGGTGAGCTGCAGATGCACCCACCCTCCAGAGAAGCCAAGGCGTGCGTGGTGCATGGCTCGGACCTGAAGGACATGACCTCGGAGCAGCTGGACGAGATCCTCAGGGACCACACGGAGATCGTGTTTGCGCGGACCTCCCCTCAGCAGAAGCTCATCATCGTGGAGGGCTGTCAGAGGCAGGTGAGACAGGAGGCAGTGACGGCCATGCCGGGGGCACAGGCAGGGGCTGGTCCTCCAGCCCTGGCGGTGTCTTCTCTCCAGGGAGCCATCGTGGCGGTGACGGGCGACGGCGTGAATGACTCCCCCGCGCTGAAGAAGGCAGACATCGGCATCGCCATGGGCATCTCCGGCTCTGACGTCTCCAAGCAGGCGGCCGACATGATTCTGCTGGACGACAACTTTGCGTCCATCGTCACGGGAGTGGAGGAGGGTGAGGAGGCCGTGTGGGCTGGAAGGGCACCCTAGACGGCGAGCCCGCCCCTTAGCCGCCTTTGACCCCAGTGGATGCGCCGGCCCGGGGTTCCAGGCAGCCCCTGGATGCTTCAGCTTCCCTCCAACCGAAAACCTTGTTGTCTCTGGGATGGGGTGGGAGGGTCCCTCTGATCCCCCCAAATCCCCCAGGCCGCCTGATCTTTGACAACCTGAAGAAATCCATCGCGTACACCCTGACCAGCAACATCCCGGAGATCACCCCCTTCCTGCTGTTCATCATCGTCAACATCCCCCTGCCTCTGGGCACCGTGACCATCCTGTGCATCGACCTGGGCACCGACATGGTGAGGCGGAAGGGTGGATGGAGCAGGGATGGGCGAGGGGAGGTGCCCGGGGCAGTTGACGAGGCCGGGGTGGTTAAGGAGACGTAGAGCACAGACCTGGAGTGTTATAGGATCCTGTCGCTCCCAACACCCTTTCAAAGTGCTCCCCTGCCCCCACAGGTCCCCGCCATCTCCTTGGCCTACGAGGCAGCTGAGAGCGACATCATGAAGCGGCAGCCACGGAACCCGCAGACGGACAAGTTGGTGAACGAGCGGCTGATCAGCATGGCCTACGGACAGATTGGTGCGCGCACAGGCTCTGGGGGAGCCCTCTGAAGCTTCTCTCTCCGGTGTTTGGGGAGGGACGCGCCCAGGCAGAACTCCAGGACTTGCGTCTGTGCCCCAGGGGCTGTCTGCTCCCTGCCTCCTCCTCTGACCAGGCCCTGCCCTTCTCCCGCACCCGCAGGCATGATCCAGGCACTGGGCGGTTTCTTCACCTACTTCGTGATCCTGGCAGAGAACGGGTTCCTGCCGTCACGGCTGCTGGGAATCCGCCTGGACTGGGATGACCGGACCACCAATGACCTGGAGGACAGCTACGGCCAGGAGTGGGTGAGTGGAGCTGGATGCCCGCAGGGGTGGCCAGGAGTGGCCAGCTGGGCCTGGGCCTACAGGCGGATCAGGTCTCGGGGTTTAACAACTGCCCCTTCCTCTGACAAGCTCACCCATCTCTGCCCACCCTCTGCAGACCTACGAGCAGCGGAAGGTGGTGGAGTTCACCTGCCACACGGCCTTCTTTGCCAGCATCGTGGTGGTGCAGTGGGCTGACCTCATCATCTGCAAGACCCGCCGCAACTCGGTCTTCCAGCAGGGCATGAAGTGAGCACCACCCCTCCAGGCAGCCACCCACCCAGGCAGAGAACTCTGGGCACAGTCACCAGCCCACCCAGGCCGGGCCTCCAATGCCAGATGTCCTCGCTACCCCGGATTCAGATCTGCAAGGAGACATTCAATTTTAATACCCAGCTGTTTATCCATAGCCAGATTTGAAATAGATGGAAGACAAGGAAGGAATGATACAACTCTTTCTTGCTTGGTTGCTTGCTTTCTCCTTCCTTCCTTCCTTCCTTCCTTCCTTCCTGCCTGCCTGCCTGCCTGCCTGCCTGCCTGCCTGCCTTCCTGCCTTCCTGCCTTCCTGCCTTTCTTTCTTTATTTCTCTTTCCCTTTCTTTCTTTCTTTCTTTCTTTCTTTCTTTCTTTCTTTCTTTCCTTCCTTCCTTCCTTCCTTCCTTCCTTCCTTCTTCCTTCCTTCTCTTTCTTTCGTTGAACTAGGGATTGAACCCAGGAGCATTCTACCTCCAAGCTACCACCCCAGTCCTATTTTATTTTTTATTTTGAAACAGGGTCTTGCTGGGCGTGGTGGTGCACACTTGTAATCCCAGTACTTGGGAGGCTGAGACAGGAGGATCGCAGGTTCGCGGCCAGCCTCAGCTACTTAGTGAGGCCCTCTGCAACTTAGTGAGAGAGACCCTGTTTCAAAATAAAGAATAAAAAATAGGGCTGGGGGTGTAGCTTGGAGGTAGAATGCCCCTGGATTCAATCCCCAGTACTGCAAAGGAAAAAAAAGAGAAACAGGGTCTCACTAAATTGCTGGTGGTCTTGGTAAATTGCTGAAGCTGGCCTTGAACCTGCGAGCCTCCTGTCTTAGCCACCCAAGTACTGGGATTACAGGCGTGTGCCACTACACCCAGCTAGGACTATTTCTAATGAGTTCTAATTTTGCTTCTAAAATAGACTTTGTTACAATCCCCTTCCTTCCTTTTCATCTTCTCTCTATGCCTCCCTCCTTCCTCCTGTCCTCTCTCCTTCTTTCCTTTCCCCATCTCTTACTCGAGTGCCACCCCTCCAGGCAATCACGCCCATCCTGTACCCTGCCCTAAATCCAGGGTCTCCTGTGCTCCTGCCACCACTTGGCAGGTGCCTAGTACACAGCCCTTGCCCTGTGGTGCTGCTGTCCACCTCGGGGCAGGTTCCAGTCTCCCTCGCGTCTCCCAGTGTCTTGTCTAATGTGCCTACATTAGCCTCCCTGTAGTGCTACGTACGAAGTATCATCCTTTACACTGAGTGGATAAGAGCGCCCCCCAAAGGTTGAATGGCATGCCTAAGACTACCCAGCTTGCAGGGTCCACCACACCCAGCTCCGGCCTCCCAGCCCACACTGGGCGGTCCCTGTCACCACACCTGGCCCCCGTTAGGAACTCCATGATTCATGATCTAGCAGGGATGGGGGTCGAGTGCTGAGGGTGCCAGATGGGTTTTTCACACTTTCTCCTACTGTAACCAATGGCCACGATTCCCATGTGAGTTTTGTCCCAGAGAGTCTAAGAAATTGCCGGGCATGGTAGCACACACTTGTAATTCCAGTACTTGGCAGGCTGAGACTGGAGGATCTGGGTTCACAGCCAACCTCAACTATTTAGTGAGGCCCTCCACAACTTCATGAGGCCCGGTTTCAAAATAAAGAATACAATGGGGTTGGGGGTGTAGCTCAGAGGTAGAATGCCCCTAGGTTCAATTCCTAGTACTAAAAAAAAAAAAAGAAAGAAAGATATTGGGTACAGTCCTGGGGCCTGGGACTTAGTGTGAAGGCATGGGTGACGGAGAAGGTGTAGACACAACCATCTGCCTAAGTCCAGCCCACCTGAGGGGCAGCGGGCAGAAACAAAATGACACTGGGCCAGGTACAGAAAAGGAGACCACCTGGCCAGAGACAGCCTTAGAGCACCTCAGCCTCTCCAGAGGACCCTGGGCCACCGGGAATCCTCAGAGATGTGATTTGCATTATTTCAAAAAGCTTATCAAGCCAGACATGAAGGTGCACACGTGTGATCCCAGGGACGCGGGAGGCTGAGGCAGGATGATCGCATGTTCAGGGCCAGCGTCTACAACTTAGCGAGACCCTCAGCAACTTAGTGAGACCCTGTTTAAAAATAAGAAATAAAACAGGGCTACGGGTATAGCTCAGAGGTAGAGTACCCCTGGGTTCAATCCCCAGAACCCCCCCAAAAAAATTACTATAACCTTTCCTTCATGTTTCCCTTCTGCCCCCAGAGGTGTCCTTTGACCTCCCCCTCCTGACCCCCTTTCAGATGCTACCTCCCTCCCTTTCTCTGCCTTTGCAGGAACAAGATCCTGATTTTCGGGTTGCTGGAGGAGACGGCGCTGGCTGCCTTCCTGTCCTACTGCCCGGGCATGGGGGTGGCCCTCCGCATGTACCCGCTCAAGTGAGTGTCTCTCCGGTGGCCTGAAGGAGTCTCCTCTAGGATCCAGGCCCTGACGCTCCCCTCCTTCCTTCCAGGGTCACTTGGTGGTTCTGCGCCTTCCCCTACAGCCTCCTCATCTTCATCTACGACGAGGTGCGGAAGCTCATCCTGCGGCGATATCCTGGCGGTAAGACCTCCGCGCCCCAGCCGGCCCCAGCCAAGTCCAGCCCCCACCGCCATCCCTCCACAGGGCTTCACGCCACCCCCTTCCCACCCTGCATCCCCGCCCCAGCTCCCAGGAACCCCAACTCCATGAAGCCTGCCCTCCCTCACCTCTCCCCCTCGAATGCTACATCCCACCTAACTCTCCTCCGAGGCCCCCACCTCTCACCTGCAATCATAGCACACCAGAATTAGAGGGCCCTGCAAGCTCGTCCAGTCACCTCCATATTTTACAGATTAAAAAGAGGTGCAGAGGTGAATTTGTTCAGGGTTATAAAGCAAAGAGTAAACTGGGTGTGGTGGCTCACGCCTGTGATCCCAGTACTTGGGAGGCTGAGACAGGAGGACTGTAGGTTCAAAGCCAACCTCAGCAATTTAGTGAGACCCTGTTTCAAAATAAAATAGGACTGGGGGTGTGGCTTGGAGGTAGAATGCCCCTGGGTTCAATCTCCAGTGCACACGCACACACACACAGACACGCACAGGCGTACACACACAGCAAGGAACAGCAGAACTGGTGCCGAAACCCAGGCCTCCTGGTTCCCAGGCACCAAACACAAGGTTATTTATTTTTTCTATATATAGCTAGCATTTTTTATTACTTCCTGGGTTAAAATGGATTGACCCACTAACCAAACACAGTTCGTGAAGTGTTTGCTTTGACATGCTCAATATCTTTTCGTGTGTGTGTGTGTGTGTGTGTGTGTGTGGTTTTTTAATTGGCCCAATATATATAAAAAAAAAACTTAGGGGCTTTCACATACAATCTGAATTTCTGACTTTTGAGACAATCAAAAACGCTGCCCACCCCAGGGCCTCATGGCTCCACAGTACCAGGGACAGCTGTTCCTGTAAACACTCCTCCCTGCAGAGCCCGCAGGCAGGCCCACCCTCTCTCTTCCTCTCACATGGGCGAGCAGGTCTGTGGCTCCCGCACTGCACCTGACCTCATCTGCTCAGCCCCAGGAAGGCTGGCCTCTGGCCTCCTTCGGGCTCACCCTGCGACCTTCCCCTGCTGTCTCTAACAGGCTGGGTGGAGAAGGAGACGTACTACTGAACCCGCCAGAAGAAGAGCCAGGCACGGAGAGACGGGTGCTCTGCGGGTGGTGGAGGGATGGCAACGCTGGGGCGGTGTCTGGGGTAGGATTCTAGGAGAGAGAATGAGGCAGCTCAGAGGTGACGAAGCTCGGGGCACTGCTGCAGAGACTTAACCGTGCACCCTCAGATTAGACGCCACGTGTCAGGGTCCCTCCCAGATCCTGTCCTCCCCACCCCACCATGCTGTCTGTGTTTTCCAAGGAATCGAGGGTTGTCCCAGCCCTCCCGAGGCCCTAGCCCTTCACCCCCACTCCCCACTCAGACCAGTGTCCAAGGGCAGAGAGCTGTCTAATCCGGAGACGGCGCCCTCGGGTTACCGAGTGCCCATGTGACTCCAGGCTCATCCTTCTTCCTACCTGACTCCGTCCACCCGGCTTCAGCTCAGACCTTGAAATCACTAACGTCTCCTTCTGTGAATGCCAGAGCCCGAGGCCAGAAAGGGAGGCTGGTTGGAGAGGCTGGGCCTGTCCTGCAGTCAAGGCCAGTACCAGACGGAGCAAGGAGAGGTGGGCAGGTGGAGGGAGGCTGGGGTGCTGGCTGGAAGAAGGAGGTAGGAAAGGAAGAGGCACTACTAAGAGAGCCGTCTGACGTGTCTTGAGCCTCCAGGTAGATAGTGGGCTCCGGCTCAGAGTCCTGCCCTCTTAGAATAACCCCATTAGCAGATTCACAGCCCAGCAAAGCATCAACAGAGGCCAGAGCAGGAGGCAGGCAGTCCTGGGGCTCTTAGCTAGTGGTCCCTGGCGTCCTCAAGGCCCAGAGGGCTCAGAAGCTCCAGCCGTCTCAACCGCATGGCCCGACCCTTTAGGATCCCGAGTTCTCGGTGGCACCTCCTGCTGCTTGGGTCCACAGGGAGCTGCCGGTCGTCTCCCAGCCACTCCCACTCCCTTCCGCTCCGTGCCCATCCTGAAGACCCCGTGTCATTCCCAACACTGCCCAGCCTGGAAAAGACGTTCCCAGGCCATTGGCTGGAACCGAGGTGGAGAAGCCCCCAGAACATTCCTGTCTTCCAGGGACACACAGAACCTGCCTCAGGCATGACATATTCAGGACCTTTGGACAACCAGAAGGAAAAGATTAAGTGATCTGCCTTGACCTCTTGGTGGGCACAGCCAGTACCCCCAGGCAGGTCCCCCACACTGATGGCCACTGTGCCCACTTCCCCCGAGACAGGGGGTTGGCTTCAAGTTCCCATGGAGACACTTTTCCCTCCTTTACTCCCTTCCCACCTAACGTTTCTGCTCTGTGGGCAGCTCTACCCCTTCTGTCCGGCTTCAAGGCATTGGGAATGCCCTTAGATGAGCCGAGCAAATGAGAGAGGGAGAGACATCCAAGGGGAAACAGAAGGTCAAAGACAGAGAGGAAGGATGCGCGAAGGATGCACCAGGCCAGGCCCCAAGCAGCCTCCCGGTGGCTACCGTCTCACTGCACTGGAATTTTGTTTTATCGAAAGTCCCTTGAAATCAGTAAGTCTTTGCCTCGGGCTTGGAAACCATATTTATTTGGCCTGACTCATTTGAGGTTATTGACTGTGGACAAAAGTTTATCTCTGCACAATCAATGAAAATGGCACTCGTTTAGTAAATTAAGAGCATAAATAATATTGCTAGGGGTGGCATATTTAGTCTACCTAAAACTACTTTTCAGGCATTTTAGGACTATCCATTTAGAAGTAGCGAAGACATGGGCTAATTCTATCATCGATCCTGATGCATTTGTTAAAGAAACATCTGAAAGGTCTTTACTGGTGACCTTTTGTAAGACATTAGTTTGAGGCACTACATATGTACTTGAAAATAATAAAGTTGCATTTCTTTATGAAAAATAAGTCTTCTGTAATCGGTTTCTATATCTCATACTGGCCTCCCTCCCAGATTAGCGTGTGGAAATGTGCGCCGTGGCAAGGCTTGGCTTGTAGGGGGAACAAAAAGATAGCACAGGCATCCAGGGTACGAGCGGACAGACGTGCTGGTGGTGAAAACTAGCGAGGAAGAGGTTAGGTTGGGCCAGGCGTGATGGTATATTCCTGGAATCCCAGTACTGGGGAGGCTGAGACAGGAGGATGGTGGTGTGAGGCGAGCCTCAGCAAATTAGCAAGACCTTCGGCAACTTAGTGAGACCGTTTCAAACATAAAAAGTAAAACTGGCTGGGGGTATAGCTGGGAAGTAGAATGTCCCTGGGTTCAATCCCCAGTACAAAAAAAAAAAAAAAGGCTGCAAAATTACTTGAAAGAAAATATAGCAGGAGCCTCATTCCCCGTGTCCGATCCCACCCAAGAGCCACAAAGGTTTGTGCAGGACAGCAAGGGGTCTGTGTGTCTACAAGGGCCCCAGCAGGCTCATGGCCGCATCTGCCTTCTGATCGAGACCAGACGCAGGTCACTCACCGCTGACAGGTGGGAGAAGGAGGTGGTGGGCTGAGGGGCCTGGCGGTTAGCGCTGATTGGCAGTCTGTCTACACTGCAGGAAAAGCCCGTTCTGGGTGCCATGTGTCGGGCAGAGGGTAAAGTGGATGCGGCCTTGCAGTTCACCTGCGTCTTCACTGGTGGTGACCATCGTGGTGGCGGGCAGTGGGCAGTGGGGAAGACGCCTGTGCAGAGACTGGGAGGTGCGCGGGGGTGTGCATCCCTCCAGGGCTCCCTGGGAACGGGAGACTGGGAGACAACAGCTCACCCAACCCACAGCAGGATCCCAGAATAACAGATGGCAGTGCTGCCTCGGCCACATTCTCCCGCTCGGACAGGCCCCGTGGCGACTGACTCACGGTGATCGTCATCCTCGGTCATCGTAGCATTTGTGGGAACAGCGACCTCTGCTACGGACACTCTTCCCTCTCAGGCCTGGCTCCCTCCTGTCATTCAGTTCACCCCTCAACCATTCCCCCTCAGAGAGCACCCCCACCCACAGTCCACCTCCAATAAAGTAACACGCCTGGTACCTCTTTCTTTTTTTTTTTTTTTTTGCGGTACCAGGGATTGAACCCAGGGGCGGTCTACCTCCGCGCCACACCCCCGGCCCTATTTTTTTATACTTTATTTTGAAACCGGGTCTCACGAAGTTGCGAGGGCCTCACTAGGTAGAGAGAGAGAGAGAGAGAGAGAGAGACAGGGAGAGAGAGAGCTGAGGCTGGCCACGAACCCGGATCCTCCAGTCTCCACCTCCCAAAGTACTGGGATTACAAGCGTGCGCCACCACGCCCGGCGCCTGGTACCTCTTTCTCCATTATCTTTGTTTTTATCCATAAATACTACCTCAAATTTAGATTAGGTAGATAGATACATGTAATATATAAAAATATATACATAGCCAGGTGTGGTGGCACACACCTGTAATCCCAGTACTTGGGAGGCTGAGACAGGAGGATCGCAGGTTCCAGGACAGTCTCAGCAACATAGCGAGATTCTCAGCAACCTAGTGAGACCCTGTTTCAGAGCAAAAAAGTTTTAAAGCCACACACACACAAAAACCACCATATAACACACACACACACACACACACACACAAGGAGTGTAGCCAAGTAGCAGAGTCCTTGCCTAGCACGTGTGTAGCCCTGGTTCCATCTCCAGAACCGGTTCCGCGAAGACAGGGACTTCTTTTGTTCCCCACCTTTATCCTTAGCACCTGAAACAATGTCTGGCACACGTTAGGCGATTCGTAAATATTTGCCAGACAACTGGAAGAAGCCTCACGACGGTCTAGTAAGATGGAAACTTCTCTCCACTTTATAGATGAGAACGCAGAGGCTCTGAAAGGATAAACTACGCGCTCAGAGTCTCAGCGGCAGTAAGCGTGGGAAGCAGGGTTAATGTCAGGCCAACGTGGCCCCGGCCAGCCCTCTGCACCGCCAGGCTACACTTTGAGCTGCCAGGTGCAGAAAGTTGTGAGTAGTGTGGGGCCCGATCAGTCCAGTGGCTGAGGGAGATTCAGAGGATGTGAATCTGAGGTCCATTGAGAATCTGTGGTCCATTTGAGAAGCAGGGCCTCAGCAGAACGTGATTAGAACCGGAGTAAGGGAGGAGACCTCGACTGAAAGATGCAGGAAGGGGTTAGAAAAGAGATGCGGAGACTCAGTGATCTGCTAGAGAGCCCTCCCACAGAGAAGAGAGAACCACACCATGGTCAGGATCCTACAAGGTGAAGCAGCCTCAAGCCGGGAAAAGTGCTTCCCCTAGCATTTCTCTTTTATCTACAGAACCGGAAATGCGATCATTCATCACAGAAAGATGACAAGCTAGACATCCAGAATGCTAAGAATTCAGCAAAAACCAGGAAGACTGTGATTAGATCAATATCAACGGAAGACATTTAATACAAAACGAGTCTTTCAAAAACATCCTTGGCGCCAGAGAATTCAAGGGAGATTTTCCCCAAAAATCCCTAAAAAAAAAACTTATATTATTTAAACTGTACTCAAATATAGAAAAGAATTTTATGTTGTCCAGCCTATTTTATGAGACAAGTCCCATTTTGACAACATTTTATAATACATACAATAACTTGACTATCACCATGTAGTAGAGTACAGGGATACTATATTGCAAGGAAAAATGTTACTAACAACTATTGACTAGAAAAAATGATGAAGTAATCGTTGCAAATGATGTTGAGGAAGGTACCAGTAAAATTCAACATCTATTCTTTTTTTTTTTTTTTTTTTTTTTTGCAGTACCGGGGATTGACCCAGGGGCATTCTACCTCTGAGATACACCCCCAGCCCTATTTTTATTCTTTATTTTGAAACAGGGTCTCACTAAGTTGCGGAGGGCCTCACTAAGTAGCTGAGGCTGGCCGCGAACCCGGATCCTCCGGTCTCCACCTCCCAAGTACTGGGATTACAAGCGTGCGCCACCACGCCCGTCTCAACATCTATTCCTGATTCAAATGTTGGAGGAAAAGGCATATTGGAAAGTACCATCATGTTCAGAGAAAGGAGGAAGGGATGAAGCCTGTGATAGAGTGTGCCTAGACCTTAGCACTAGTTACTCCATATTGCTACCCTGAGCACTCCAAGGCCACACGCTCCACTGAGAAAAACAGGAACTAGGATGTTGGGTTTAAGACAAGGTCGCCATGAACTTTGCTGATGCTGCATAACGCTTAACCTTGGCTTCTATGTTCCCGCCTTGCCTACGGAGATGCAGAAAACCCAAGTGACGTCAAATGTAAGGTCAGCATATATTGCTTGGTCTCAAATGGTATGTTTGCCATCATTCTAAAATTACGTAAACTTAAACTTTTGACTTTTATTTATTTATTTATTTATTTTGCGGTACCGGGGATTGAACCCAGGGGCGTTCTACCTCCGCGCTACGCCCCCGGCCCTATTTTTTATACTTTATTTTGAAACTGGGTCTCACGAAGTTGCGCAGGGCCTCACTAAGTAGAGAGAGAGAGAGAGAGAGAGAGAGAGAGAGACAGGGAAGGAGGGAGGGAGAGAGAGAGAGAGAGAGAGAGAGAGAGAGCTGAGGCTGGCCGCGAACCCAGATCCTCCGGTCTCCGCCTCCCAAAGTACTGGAATTACAAGCACGCGCCACCACGCCTGGCAACTTTTGACTTTTAGAAATTGTGGTTTTCTATATAAGCGGCCCTCAACAGCGGCTAGAGACTGCACTTCTTTGTGTAGTCCTGGCCTGCCGGAATAAAGACTTCTCAATTAGACTCTCCAGTCTGGTGTGTCTCTGTGGGTTACCTCGCAACACCTAGAAAACTTAAAATAACCGTGTTTAAAACAAAAACAATAGCAACAACAGTTGAAATCTTGGATAAGGAGTTAGCATTTAAACAGTCAAAATAAGACACACCTGTAATCCCAGCACTTGGGAGGCTGAAATAGGAGAATCCCAGGTTTGAGGCCAGCCTCAGCAACTTAGCAAGACCTTCAGCAACTTAGTGAGACCCTGTTTCAAAATAAAAAATAAAAAGGGCTGGGGGTATAGCTCAGAGGTAGAGCAGCCCTGGGTTCAATCCCAAGTACCACAAAAAAATTAAAAAATAAAATAAAAGGTAAAAATAAAGAGACAAACTAACACAAATAAAAACATGTTATTGTTGTAAAACACATGACTGCCTACAAAATCCAAGGAACGCAACCAAAACAAAGCAACAGAAGCAACTACAGAAAATCCTGGAAGCAATAAATCCAAAGTTACAGGATCCAAATGTACAAGGTTTTTTTGAGGGGAGTTGTGTTTTTCAGGGTTTTGGTTTTTTTTTTTTTTTGGAAGTGGAAATTGAATCCAGAGGCGTTCTACGTCTAAGCTATATCCCCAGCCCTATTTTATTTTTAGTTTGAAACAGGGTCTCACTAAGTTACTGAGGGTCTCGCTAACTAGCTGAGGCTGGCCTGGAATCTGTGATCCTCCTGTCTCAATCTCCTAAGGCATGTGCTATCACACCCAGCAAACATACATTGTGTGTGTGTGTGTGTGTGTGTGTGTGTGTGTGTGTGTGTGTTGCTGGGGATTGAACCCAGGGGCATTCTACCTCTGAGCTACAACCCCAGCCCTATTTTTTTATTTTTATTTTTGAAGCAGGGTCTCGCTAGGTTGATGAGAGTCTCACTACTTGCTGAGGCTGTCCACAAACCTGCTATCCTCTTGTCAGCCTCCCAAGTACTGGGATTACAGGAGTGCACCACCACACCCAGCTCAAACATACAGTTTTTTTTTTTTTTTTTTGCGGT
>PVJS01014734.1:0-39939 GCA_004027185.1 Glis glis | reverse complement strand
CCCCCCCCCCCACTCCCCTACATGTAGCACTGAGAATGATGTTGGTATAATCTCATATGTACACATTATTTATGATAGTAATTCCATAGATTCACTTCTTTCTTGCCCTTCCCCTTCCCTTGTATACCTTCCCTTGCACTACTGAGGGTTCTCTGTTGTCATTGGAGTCTCTTTTGTGTCCCCACTACTCCCTAGGTTGCACATATTAATGAAAACATATGTCCCTTCTTTTTTTGTGATTGGCTAATCTCACTTAACATAATGTTCTCCAGTTCTTTCCATTTTCTTGCGAATGCTGTTATTTTGTTCTTCTTTATTGCTGAGTAGAATTCCATTGTGTGTATTTCCCATAATTTTGTAATCCATTCATCTGTTGATGGACATCTAGGTTGGTTCCATGATTTGGCCAGTGTGAATTGTGCTGCTATGAACATGGGTATGCATATATTACTGTTGTTTTCTAGTTTCAATCCCTTTGGTATGATACCCAGTAGTGGTATAGCCGGATCATATGGTGGATCCATTCCCAGTTTTCTGAGGAATCTACACACTGATCTCCATAGTGGTTGAACTAGTTTGCAATCCCACCAACAGTGTAAAAGAATCCCAATTTCCCCACATCCTCACCAACATTTGTTGTTGTTTGATTTCTTAATGTTTGCCATTCTAATTGGGGTCAGATGAAATCTTAGTATGGTTCTGAAATGAAATTATGAAAAGGTATAACATGCATGTCATGAAAAATACATGATCATTATCATGTTACCCTTCTGATCAGATGCAGTGTTTATTAAGAGCGCACAGTCCAAGAGACTGTAGAAATGACAGTACTTTGGGAATAGTTCCATGGGTATTTTCTGCAGGAGGGCATGCAGGGTAGATGTAGACATCTGGCCCTGTCAACACTAATTTTCAAATAGTGTGACATGAATCTTTGGACTTTCTGCTTTTAAGAAATTCACTCCCCTTTAAATCAATATTAATTAATGTTAAGTTAGCTTCTCTCTCTCTCTCTCTTTCTTTGGATGGACTACTAGAAGTAATACTCTCTGGCTAAAGTCCATGCACAAAACTGTACTGCTTTTTTTTCTTGAAAGCAATTGTGCATTTAATCACAGGTAATATTTTTCGATGTCTGAGTAGGGTACAGTTACTATGCTACTCTACCTGATAGCTTTATTTAGCAGTGCATCATATTAGCTATAAAAGGTAGTCAATAAAGCAGGTCAATATTTATGATGTAATTTATGAGATAGATATAGCCACAAAACAGAAAATCTTTAGGCTGAGGATTGGGTACTAGGTGCCTAAGAAAGATAGACCTCTACTAAGATGTACCTTTGAAATGTAATCACAATCTCAGGGAGAAACATTAAACATATTTGGAACATTTAGCCTGTATAGCTATACAAATCTAGACCAATTTTTTTCTAAGCACAGTTTTAGAAGACTTTGTATGATGAGACATTTGAGGTCTCAAAAGGTATATTTATTTCTCCCTAAATCACACTGGAACTTAGTTTTATGTTTTTTCAATTCTAAAGCCTATGTTATTTCCACTTCATCCTCCCAAGGACAGTGTGAAACTAGTTACCATTTACTATCCTATAGAACTAAATTATGGCTCATTTATGTATTCTTTCTAGGGGCAGCTTTTGACAAAAGTCAATTACCAACATACCCAGCATATATGGGCACCATGCTTTAAAGGTAATTACACAGGTAGAGGGAAAAATAAAATAAAATAAAGGAAGTTGTGCCATTGAAAGGTCACCTTCATTTTTACATTTTTTTTTTTTGTGGGCTATAGTTACAGCCACAACATTTTGATGCCGTGAATAGATTTTCTAGGAAGAAATTGCCACAGGTAAAATGCTTCCTAGGATCAGATAAAGGGAGACATTTTTGATAGGCTAGTGGGGCCTGAAGGTTGAGTGCAATCTATGGACAAATTTAACAAGGCAACTAATTTAGAGATAAGGAAATGTCTGTTTATCAAAAACAACAGAAAATATTTTAGAGGGCAGGGGTGCTTTATGGATTCTAAATGTGCTACACAAAAACATGCAAAATTGATAAATGTCGATGTCCTTCCCAATATCAGCAAGCAGTCATATTGAAGGTGTTGGAGGAGACAGTAACATCCACCCATTCTCTGACATAATTTCCCAATAAAAAACCCTGCTCTTGTGCACTGAGGGAAGGCTCTTCACCCAATGCTCACCAGTGGATTTGGGAATGTCTTTTTACTTAACTGGGTACTTGTTCTGAATGGGTCTAAAAGTCAATGGCATCCTGCAATCAACTATAAACAAACAAAAAAGAAAGAAAGAGAGCAAAAGAAGGAGTGATAAAAGAGGAAGAAAATCAACCTTTATAATTTCTCAAGGTAAAATAGCCTCCCTGAGTTGCAATTTACCCCTCAATCTATTCATGCTTGAGACATCGCATTTCCACATGCTGTCTTGAATATCAGCCAAGAGCTCAACAGACAGAATTCTGCT
Source organism: Glis glis (assembly GCA_004027185.1). NCBI lineage: Eukaryota > Metazoa > Chordata > Mammalia > Rodentia > Gliridae > Glis > Glis glis. The sequence goes on along the minus strand of PVJS01014734.1, from coordinate 37,435 downwards.
ATGAGGGTTCAGGGTTTGAGGTATGTGGGAGGTGAAAATGAATGATTATTGAGTGCCTGCAATGTATCAGGAAATGGGGAGAGCAAAACTACTTATATGACATCAAACATGTTGATACAGCAGAATTCCCACTGACCTTGGAGTTTCAAGTCATGTTTTCGAAATCTAAATCCAATGGTGTGAACTTGTGCAGCCTCATTGCTTTCCTTTAACATTGGCCATTAGACTCTAAAGCAATTATGAATGATTCTGGAGTTACATGGTAGACACTAGTGTTAAAAGGTATTGCATGTAAGATGTCTAGATAAGTGTGTGTGTACTTGGAAGAATTTGTTGCATGATTTATTATTATGAAATGTTATTGTTTTTGTTAATACTATCTCCTCTATGTCACTCTCCAAGGCAGTCTCCTCACCTGTAAAAAAGGTAAAAAAGTAGATGGGAAAACTTAATTTCAAGATCAATGGCAGCATTTAACCTGTGTGTGGGTTAATAAGCTCTAGGCAGGAGACTGTATCTGCCACAGATGCTGCAACTGATTCATGTGTGAGCTTGCAATAGCCTCTGTTACCCTGTTTTATGCTTTGGTTTGTTTAATTAAATGATGTGCTCACTTTCTATTCTAGCAGCAAATTCCCAAGATAAATCAGCTTATAAAGAGAGAAGGTTTCTTTTGTCTCACAGTTCCAGTCCATCACTGGGCCTGTAGTAGCACATTAGGATGGGAGCATTTGGTGGAGCAAAACAGATAACCTTCTGGCAGGGAAGTGTAAGAGAAAGGAAAGGGAAAGGGCTGGAGTCCCACTGACCATTTTGAGGGCATTTTCCCAATGACCAGATGAACTCCCCCTAGGAACCATCTCTTAAAGATTCCATCACCTATCAATGTAGCCACACCGAGGACTGAGCCTTTAACACAATGGGCCTCTGGGGGACATTTGGGATCAAATGCATGGCAATGAGAAGATGATGAAGACTGCAATCTCTGCATACTTTATGCTCTTTGGGGCAGCATGCATTGCCACCATTCCTTCCATGATGCAGTATTTTTTATATACTATCTCAACTGAGGAAGAACAGTGTTAGAAACTTTCCCTTTGCATTCCCCAGGACAAGAGTTATTTAGACCAGGGGCCAAGGGATTCCTTGTTGGATTCCTGCCAGTTACCAAGCATGTCCATTCTAATTATGTATTTAGGGACAAGGTGAATGATCACTAGGTTGTTTCATAATGGTACATCTCCTGTGAGCCACCTGTAACCAGAATTCTATTTATTACCTGGCCCTTACACACCTCCCCTCTAGCAAGGTCCATGAGTACAGGTTGGGATTCTAGGAACCAGGGTCAACTAGGACCCTGTGTCCATCATTCCTCAATTTTTGAGATTATCTTCTCCCAAGTGTACAGTCAATCATGTGCATATCTTCAAGAAATGTTTGGAAAAAGCACTTTCATATGTAGTTTGATGGTGCTTCACAGTCCTTCCTTGTAGGGACCTGATTTCTCTTTCAACTACTGAAGTTTGTTTTTGAAAACTGGCTCATATCTGGGAACTGCATGAGGGATTCTTATTCTTTATTAGTTTGCTAATATTCCATGCTTGACATTTTTTATGGGTGATTGCGCAGTGACCTTTCTGTACATTCATCTCGCTTGCCCCTGCAGCCACCCCATTTCATTACTTATCTTAACAGCTCTCAGTAGGTCATCAGATACCTACTGCCACACCAACCTTGCATCTTATTGTGATACTTGCATCCACCTGGTCTCTGAATGGTTATGTGATTCCACTTGGCTTGTTATTTGTAATTATTTCACTTGTTACCAGGAAAGTAAATATGTATTAGAATCTCCCAACAAGGTCAGGACTACCTATGAGCTTTGGAGTGATGCTGGTAACCCCTCACCAGCACATTCCTATTGTGTTAGTAAGGAGCATCCTCTAGATCCTCTTGCAGAGTATATTTGGCTGGTGGGTTTTCTGTCCTTATATAGAATACCTTCTTTAGCATGCTTATATAACTGAGCTGTATGAACCAAACTTGTGCTGTTGACAATAGCAATTCTGGAGTTTGTCCTTTACTTAGTGTGAACTGTCATTTTCTCCAAAGTTTTATGATATCCCAGCTGTGTACTAGCACTGCCTCCAGAGACTTTGCTAGGGTATTAAATCCTGTATGCCCTGAGAGTGTTCTCATGTTAATAAACTTACTTACCTGAAACTTTATGTCTTGCCCCGAATCCATTCTGCATTTCAGGATCCAGTCTGAAAGATCCTCCCCCAGCTGCTACAGATCTGTGTTGCCTAGGTTTTGCATATCCTTCAACATATAGACTCTTTTATCCATTACCATGTCTAGAACAATATTGGTGACATTATACAGTAAGTTGGACTGTACTTACTAGTAGCACTAAAGGGATAGATGGAAGTATATGCGGGAGAGGTCTATGGGTTGCCTTATAAGTCAAATATCTATGCTTTGCCTCTTCAAAAAGGGACAAAACTGGCATGTAGCCATGTCAAGTGATCAAGGGAACTTGCAAATTTAAGGTTTCTGAGTATTTTGGTCCAGATATCTCCATATCTAGCCCCTCTACCCATTTTTTCCCAGTAGGGCCCTAAGTTTGGCATAGTACCATTATAGGGACTAAAAATCCAACCTTCTTGGCTCCATTATCTTTGTAATTAAGTCATTAGCCTGGTCCTTACTTATTATTTGTACTATAGCTATGGGAAATGTGAGTTTCTTTATATGATGCCAAAAATCTTTCATGTCTTCCATGTGTTTCCATAAATTATTGATTAATTACCATTAGCCTTTAATTGACTTGTCCCAATGCATCTGTAGCACTAAGCAAGAGGCAGTCAAATCCGTTTTTCTTATAATTACTACTTCCACTGACCTCAAATATCTAAGGGACTGCAAATACCAGTGTATTCCCTTCTACTGGATCCAACCCCACTTTATAAGCAATAAGTGATGATTGCAAAACCACAGCATACAAGAGACCTATCCATTCTCCACCTATTACTAGTGGTGAGACCCCTTCTGCAGCTAGTCAGCAAATAATACAGCTCCCAAATCCTATTTTAGAATCTGTTTCTTTGGTTCATCCCTGACCCCAACTCTCCTAAGTCATGTTCTTTGGAAAATCGATTCTGAGTTAGAGATCTGTATACACAAAGCTTATTAGAGAATATTCTCTAGGAAGAGCACCCCTAAATAGTGAGAGAAGCAGAAAGTTGAAATGTGATATAGCTGCTACACAGGGCTCAGCTGATCACATGGGGAGCTCTGAGGTTGGAATCAGTCATTGGGATGTCCCTGATTGATGCATGAAGGCTGATCCATCGTGCCCTTGCATCACCTAGACATTGGTCACAGTGTGTGCTGGGCGAGAAGCATAACCTTCAGCAGAGGGTTGCCTCCAGGGAAGAGATTCAGCTATCATCAGCAGACCATGGTCCTGAAGCCAGAGGAATTTGAGTTTTTGTCTTAAAAAGGAAAGGCAGGTTCTACAAAGTTCACCATAACATTCACTATAGGTATCCATGCAACAGAGACCAAAAAATACTTGCAAGAAACCACCCTTGTTGAAGACTGTCCATATAAAAATCTCCTGACCACATTGTGGTAGGTAGTAGACAAAAATTGTTTCTTTAAGGGACAATAAACACCACAAATATTAGCAACTGACTCAGACCATGACCTTTAGGTCAAGTAAGGTTGGGATCCAAATACTGAATCTGCCACTGACTATGTATTGCTAGAGTCTTAGTTTTCCTTGTTTGTAGAGTGACAGCTATCATACCTACATATGGAATGGAACTAAGGATTACAAAGATGATAAATGACAAACACAGTGATCAGCAAGTGACTAATACTTTGGGAATTATGAATTATTCTGCGTGCCTATATGTTTTTCTATTATACTATTGACCCCTTGATGAACCCAATGTCCACTGAGAGACAGGTATGGAGGGCAGTGTGTGGGCTGAGGCTCTGACTTGGAAGATGTGCTGGAGTTCTAATGCGGATTCCGCCATTGGTGCCTCTTCACTTGCCTGGCATTATTCATGTCTCCAATATTATTTTCTGATCATTAAAATGAGTCATTTATTTTCCTAATTCATTTAGGTTCTCAGCTTTGAGTTGCCATCATCTTTAAAATCAGAAAAGTAACATGAATTCCATTGGCCTATCGAGAACCAAATCAGATCACATATGTGAACCTACTTCATAAATGCTGAAGGTTTTGGGGTATTGTCATGAATAATAACATCAAATGTCATCATAGTACAACACTGTACAGCTAAACCTCAGGCTTAGACCAACAGTAAATACAAATCACACTTTCACTGAAGACGCCCTCTCCCTTCATTTTTCATGTTGGTGTTTCACTAGAATAATCACCTCTCTTACTATTAGTCTACCAGTCATATTCTTTTCATGTGGAATAGTTGATAGGATAGTAGGTGGTATAAATTCCAGGTACATATCATATTAAGTTGATAGGTGACTTTAAATGAGCACATTGTCTCTACAAACCTCTGTTTTCTTTTTGTAAAATAAACAAGCAATTTTAAAAGCATCTTCCAGTTTTTATTTTGTGATGGTCTATATTGAGTTTTCTTTGTGGAGGGTGTATATATGTTCATATGATGAATGATAGTTATGCCAACATTTCTAGATATCTTCAGAAAACTTTGAAAAATTCTATTCAAATTTCTTATTGTTGAAATCATTTTTATTGGATACTGTGTATGTGCCTGACAATATGCCACACTATTTATATGATACAATTCCCTTAATGCCCACTACATACCCCTTGGGTAGGTATTAATTTTCCCAATTAATAGGTGGACAATTCAGCTTTAGGGGGATCAATTAGATTGACTAATTCTACAAATTTGTCAGGAACAAAGCTAGGATCTAAATCAAATCGTCTAACTTACCAGGTCCCTGATTTCCTTTTTTTTTTTCAATTTATTTTTATTGGTACCTGATATTCTAAGCCAATCCACTAAATATATGTTCATTTGATGATCTAGACTATAAAAAGTATTGTATTTATTTACATAGATTAAAATCTCATTAGTCTGTAGAGGTCTGGAAGGTAATACACATAAGCAAAGATGTCCAGGTAGGACCTTCATACCTGGGAGAACCAAGGACAGCTGCTGTCCACCTCCAGATGGCTGCTAAGTAGACATCAGGCCCCACATTTTCCAGACATCCAATAGTAAAGAAAAGTCAGAAGACAAGGTCATTTTTATAAAATCTCCAATTTAAAAAGATAAACAAGCACTGTATATCCTTAGACAAAACACATCCATGAATGTTTCAGCCATTCATCAAAAAACGATAACAAACACACACACACAAAATAAAATCAAAAGAACCTTGATCATATCTGGGACCATGTTAAACTCAGTACTCAGAATTTAATTGTAGTCAATACTTTTCCCTAAGTACCCATCTTCACCCACAGCTCTGTTTCTAGCTAGAAGCCCATTTTGGTAACCTCTGTGTTTGACCCTGGGGTGGGCAGAATCATGGTGCCCCAATTCGTCAACATTCAAATGCATATAACCTATGAATTATGTTAGGATATGGGGAAACAGGAAATGAAAGTTTCTAATATGATCTTAAAATAAGAAGATCATCTTAAATTGTCTAGGAGAGGAATGTCATTGCATAGGTCGTTAAAAGTAAAAGATGGAAGTAGAAAGGCAGAGAGCTAACAACTTGAAAAAGAATTGGCCTGGTGTTGCTGGCTTTTTTGTAAGAGAATCTGACCAAGCCAAAGAATGTGGTTGGCTCTATGGGCTGGAAAAGACAAGGAAACATTATTCTCTGTCTCCAAAAGCAAGTGGGCCGCCCAATTTCTTTATTTTGGTCCAGTGAGAATTAAAGAGGCTGCCCTGGGAATAAGGAAATTCTTGACCTCCCACACTATAAAATAACAAATGTGTGCAGTCGTAAGCCAGTAAATTTGTGATAATCTGTGGCAGCAGGAACAGGAAACAGACCCCTCCAGGATTAAAGGAGGAAGATAGAGGACATTAAAGTGGCCTGAATGTTCTTTGGCTGGCCTTGCAATGGTGGTCTAGAACCTGGAAAATCTCCACCTGTGGCACATGTTCAAGGTGGAACCCCATGGACAGAATCCCTCAGATGTCAAACCCTTGTGTTTTTCTTGACATAAGAAAGAACCCCTATTCAGACCAGCTGCGCTTCACTTTTTCCACAGTCCCCATGCATGCAGAACCCCTCTCCAACTTTCCTGCTCAGGGACCCCTTCTTTCCAGGGGAGTCTCTTGACAAGACGTTCCTTAGATCATGGTCCATATCTGGTCCACGGGAGAATACTCGTGATACATGTTAGCTTCAAAATTTGGGATGGGTACTTTCTTCCTAAGTCCAACCCTTTCTTGCTCAGCTTCTCCATTCAGCCTCTCACCTATTGGTTCTCTCCAGTGTGACTCATACTTCCAGATCCCAGGGCCCAGTCTGCAGAAGGCATGCAGTGAGCTCCCCCACTGGTCTCCATCTTGGTTTGGGAGGAAGGTAGCATCTCTTTGTATGAGAGGTGGTCACTTGAAATAAGGCTCTCCTCCAAAAATTATGCTTCAAATTCCATTTCTCCCTTTATGAAAAATATAGAAAATGCAAACTGATCTATAGTGAGAGAAAATCAACAGTTGCCCAGAGATGCGAAAGGAAGAGTTGGGAAGGAGGGATGGATAACCAAAGGGCAAAAGGAAACTCTTGGGGGTTTATGGATGTATTCAATACTTTTTTTTAAGGTGGTACTGGGGATTGAACCCAGAGGCATTCTTATTTTTTTTTTATTTTTATTTTTATTTGTTTTCTTTTTTTGTTTTGAAACAGGGTCTTGGTAGATTGTTCGAAAGTCTTGCTAAGTTGCTGAGGCTGGTCTCGAACGTGCAATCTTCCTGTCTCAGTCTCCCAAGTACTGGAACTACAGCCGCTTGCCACCATGCCCAACTCAATATCTTGATCATGGCAATTGTTTTGCAAGCAAATACTCACTGTAAATCTGATCAAATCGGACACTTTAAATAAGTGCTATTTATTGTGTGCCACATATATCTCAGTATTTTGAAGCTTTCTGGGAGAAGCATTTGTGAGAATCTAACTAGTTCTCAGAAATTCAATTTGAAAGAGTAAATTGCATTTGTCTAGTACTTCCTTTTGGAATATGCCTCAAACAAAATTTTGTTTTTTAACATTGTGTGACAATCCAAGGTTAGGGTTTCTACACATGAGTCAATTAACTAGGAAAAGAAAAAAATAAGAAAGGAAAAAAATCATCTCACCTGCACAATCTAAATAATTAGTGTGTTTTCCATTAGTTTTTCCATACAATTGCTTCACTGTTGCAATTTTCTCGATAGCATGTTTGTGATCATTGAGAACATGAAATCTTTGGAAGCATCCCCAGCTGAGATGGTTGCATTTTCTTATTTTCCTTTAAATTTTATTTAATGTTCACTTTAAGTAAACTCTAAACGAAAGCTTTTAAATGGCTAAATTAGAAATAGGCATTTAACAGATCACTCTGAGTAAAAATTTAAATTTTATGAAGTTGGGATTGTTGTAGAAAGCTAGAATAGGTCTTCTTAAAATGTTGTGTATATAAGACACACACAGATGGTGTTAAAGTGCAGACTCCTGAGCCTCATCTTCTATGGTAATGTACAACATCAGATTCAGGGATCTTCATTTTCACTGAGAACCCTGATGAATCAACAAACAACACCCCGCAGACATTCCATTAGGGATTTATCTCATTAGAGTCACTATCACTGGTGAGTCTCTATAAAATATCCTTTATATAAAATGTTTCATTATTTATTTAGTGTCATATTTATTAATATATACTTTCCAGATGTCATCTAAACATTTCACATAAACAGGTCCATGACAAACACTCTCACCACTGTGTAATTCTCTCCTATCCCCAAGTAACTGAATTTTATTGAAAAATACAATAAAATAAATTACTTGTCATTTTACTTAATTTTATCCTCAAGTTCCACCCAATTTCTAAGGAACCATGCCTCTTTTGTAACAAAAAAATGATTTCTCTTCATTGAATTAAATCCAATGTGGAAGATACAAGAAGAGCCAACTTATTCATCAAGACTCTTGAAAAATAAAGATTTAGCTGGGCACGATGGCACACACCTGTAATCCCAGTACTTGGGAGGCTGAGATAGGAGGATGGAAGGGTCAAAGCCAATGTGAGGTAACATAGTGAGACCCTGTTTCAAAATAACAAATAAAATAGGGCTGGGTTTGCAGGTATAATTCCCCTGAGTTCAATTCTCAGAACCAAACACACACACAAAACAAAAGCACGAAAGGTAAACATTTTTGTCATGAACCATCTATGTCTAAAAAAATACTTTTCAATAGTGATACAGTACAAATCTCTCCCAATTAAACTCTTATCTTTAAAATACATTAATCACTCAACCAAAGGAACAGAAAGTTAGGGACATACCTCTTGGGGTTATTCCTGTACTTTCTTCTTGATGAGCACGTATCACTATATCCACTAGCACTGAAAAGGGCCAGGTTTGCATGAACATTTTAGTGCTTGTTTTGCTGCTTCTGCCAGACAGCTGAGTGTCATTGTGGGCTAAGTGACTCTGATTTGACCATGCACTGTTTCTAAGAAGCAGTCAAGATCAAGAGGAGACGGCAGGACAGAGTTTTCATGTTTGTAATTGTCTTGAAGAACCTGCCATGTGGGATAATTTCAGATTATGTGGGCAGAACTACAAATCTGAATCAGCACATGGTATTTTATTTTGAATCTTGACAATTTTGTAGACTAAAAATAATATAGTTTTAAACTTTAGTTTTATCTGCTTTTACTAGAAAAATTGAGAGCTTTCTAATGTTTTTATTATACGTTTTTGTACCATGACATTTTTAAGTGTATTTGTTTGTATGTATGTATATTTCTTTTTTGCACATTTTATTATTGGATAATTGCTTTTCTGATTTATTAAATCCCTTTAAATATACCAACTATATCTTTTCTATGTGTTTGAAATATATTTTTCTTTATTTGTTGTTGGTTTTAAATATTTTATTATGTCCTATGATGTACAACAATTTTATAGTTGTATTTTATCAAATCTATATACATTTTTCTTTATGATATTTACCATGGTATTATTCTTAGAGGCATTTCCCATACTTTGGTTAAAAATATTTGTTTTGCTCACAGTGCTTTTAAACTTTTATTAGTGATATTTTCAATTTGAAATTACACTAGTAGATACTTGAATTAAGACCAGACATTTTTTAAAATTATCTCCGTGTCTTTTGAATAAACCATCCCATTACTCAGGTTTAAGATGCCAGCTCTATTTTGGAAAAAAAGTTAAAAATAATAATAAATAGCTGGGTGTGGTGGTGCACACCTGTAATGCAAGTATTAGGAATCTGAGATGGGAGGATTACAGGTTTGAGGTCAGCCTAACCAAGTTAGCAAGATCTTGTGTCAAAAAAATAAAATGGCTGGGGATGCATCCCAGTGGTAGAATACCCCTGGGTTCAATTCCCAGTACCAAATAATAATAGTAGTAATAGTATAATAATAATAATGAATATACATGTGCATACACACACACATTGAGCTATCTCTGCACTTCTAGTTCTTTTACTATGTCTCATTTCTATTCTGAAGCAAGTCTCTTTGTCTCTCTTATGCTTTTATTATCCATGGGTATCCTTGATGTGATTCATTGTTGTTTGTTTGTTATTTGCTTGTCTTTGTGAATAGCCCGACTTTGGAAAGTGCCTCGAGAGACATGAACAGCTGAGGGGACGGTCCCTCTGTATCCAGGGCTTGATGTCAGCAACTGGGAAAGTGAACAAGGGGATTAAGTCATATCTCAAAGTTAGAAGAAATAGAGCATGATGACAGGGAGACATGGGGACCGCGGCGAGCCCAGGAGTGTGATGGACGGAGGTTCTGCCTTCAAGAGCCGGATGCCAGAGATGAGCAGGGCATGGTGGATTGGCAAGCTTCCACTCTGACAGCACACCAAGATGTGTAAATCAGCAATAGCTCCTCTTTTCCTAGTACCACGAAGCTGTCAGTTTTCAGAATTATCATCATTATTAAAATTATAATGGTTTTAATGAAGGTGTCATCCAAACTGACACTTTGAAAATAAAGTGTGATGATGACTAAATTAGAGGCTTCAAATGACCTTAGAAAAATGCCCCAGGAAAGTTGAGAATGCCCCAATTACTTAAGGAGCTCTGAGTCAGCCACCTTGCTCATCCCATTCATTCACTTCTCATTGGAGGGATATATATGGATTGACACCAGTAAGAGCTCCATGCCTCCCAGAACCACCCCTCACCTCACAAGCCATCACTCCGCTTTCTGGAGGAGCAAACAGATCAGAGTCCATAAATCCAGCTACAAGGGCATTCATCCCAGACAAATATGCACAGACACCAGCTAATCTGTATGATGCAACTTATGTGACTGAAAAAAGAGTTAACTAATTGTTCTTTACAATTCACAGAAAGCTAACAAGCTGAGTGGTATGCCTGGCAGAATTTCAGCCACGTTTTGATTTTCCTCTTACCGGCAATGTTGTAGAGAACGAACATTTATCAGGACAGTTGCATTCTTGGTTCAAATATGCAAAAGTGTTTACAGATTCCTAACCTACTTAATATGCAAAGACTACCTTTAAATATTCACATTCCCATTCAGAGAGGAGCCTCCCTGCATACTGTGGAAGGCAGATACAAGGTGTCATGTGCTTGGGATCAACATATTAATACTATCTTTGTTGGTTTCTTCTGCTGCTAGGTCATGTGGGGGTGACACTATCAGGCCTAGATGGCTCCCGTGTTTCAGGTACACAGAAGTGAGTAACAAGGTACGTCAAATGCATTGGTTCCTGCTCCCACAGAACTCAACATCTCCAGATCAACATGGGCCATTACAGGGCAGCTGATCAGAGCTATGTGAGAGGTCTGCTTACCAAGGTCTGCGGGCTTAGAGAGAAAACCCCTCTACCTGGGGAAACCACGAGGATCTTCTTACCTTTGCTGAAGGGAAGCCCACTGAGGTGGATCTAATTAGATCACCACTAGGTGTTAGCCAAAAAGAGGAGCATCCATTCATTTCGTATTGCTGCTGAAGAAAGCACCACCACATTAGTGATTTATTTTTTTAAAATGTTCTTTTATTGGTGCATTATAGTCTCACATCACAATGAACATCAATTTGTCAGTAATATACATGCACACAGTTCTTGGTGTCTCCCCCATCTTCCCTCCCCCCCCCAGTACAGAGTACTGAGATTGACATTGGTATATTCTCATATGTACACATGGTCAGTGGTGGTAATTTCATTGAGTAACTTCATTCTTCCCCTTCCCCTTCCCTTAAACCACTTCCTTGGCTCCACTGAGGCTTCTCCACTATTGTCTGGAGTCCCTTTTGTATCCCCACTACTCCCTCGTTTGCTTGCGCATATTAGAAAAAACATATGACCATTCTCTTTCTGTGATTGGATAATCCCACTTAATATAATGTTCTCCAGGTCCTTCCATTTTCTTGTAAATTATATTATTTTGTTCTTCTTTATTGCTGAGTAGAATTCCATCGTGTAAAATTCCCATAATTTTGTAATCCATTCATCTGTTGATGAACACCTATGATCTGGCAATACCACTATTGGGTAACATTCCAAAGGGATTGAAACCAGAAAAATACAGTAATATATACATACCCATGTTCATAGCAGCACAATTCACAATGGCCAAATTATGGAACCAACCTAGTTGTCCATTAGTGGCTTTAGAATCACACGGATTGATGGCCTGCTGGTTCCAGAGATCAGAAGTCTAAAACAAAGGTCACCTCATTCCCCAGGCTTCAGGAGAGAAGCAATTTCCCTGCCATTTTGACTCCCAGAGCCTCCTGTAGTCTTTGACTCGTGGCCTCTTGTACTATTTTCACCTTTTGTTTCTGTGGTCACATCTCCCATGACTGACTCTGATCCTCCTGTCTCCATTCTTCAAGACCCACCAGATCAATCTCCTATTAACCAAATCACATCCACGAGTCCCCCTTACATGGGAGGTAATGTACTCATGGGCTCTGGGGATTAGAGCATGAATACTTTTGTCAGCGAGAAAAATAAAAAAAAAATCCTCAGGCATAAATAAACATTGCATGCTGTGGAACTGTAAATAGTAAATCTTACCCGGGTTATTAGTCCCTTTCAATTCTCAGGAGATTCTAGAGAGTCTGAGATAATCTAACTTCAGATCAATTTGAATTCCAGACTCATATGTGAATTTACAGATGCCATCGTACATGAAGTTCCAAAATATCTTGGTTGTGAGTACCTCCCTTTTAGATCTCAAAAAGACATATTATAGAAGCAGAACCCTAGTTACTATTTTACAACATGTTCTAGGTCCAGCCCGCCCCAGCCAGTTTATCGCTCTACATCCATCAGGAGGATGGGCACAACATGTCCACTACTAGGTGATTAACTCCTCCCAGTGCTGTCCATGTTGTCTCCCTTGTCTTCATGTCAAGAAATTGCGAACACTCTCACTTTTAACGATAAATACTAACATCATCATTTATATTGATCTCCTAAATCTAGCTTCAATAAATACTTAATGCACACACATGCACTCAGATTTAAATATCGATTTAAAATCATACACAGGTTGAGAGGATACCAAATCCAAAAATCCAATAATTGAAATGCTCCAAAACTTGAAACTGTTTGAGCACTGGCATGATGCCACACGTGTAAATTTCCACAGTGGGCCTCATGGTCAAAGTATAGGTGCACTAAAAATATTGTATGATCCAAGTACTTGGAAGGCTGAGACAGAAGGTTCACAGATTTGAGACCAGCCTCAGCAATTTAGCGAGACTCTCAGCAACCTAGTGTGACTTTTGTTTCAAAACAAATAATAAAAAGGGCTGGGGATGTAGCTCAGAGGTAGAATGCCTCTGGGTTCAATCCCCAGTACCACAAAAAAATTGTATGAAATTACCTTTAGTCTATGGGTATACACAAGCATACATGAATATGAAGCATAAATGAATTTCATGTTTAGACTCAGGTCCCTCCCTAAGTATCTTGTTATATCTATGCAAATATTCTAAAATCTGAATTTTGCAACACTACAAGTCACAAGCATTTTGGAAACGTGGTACTCACCTTGTAGATTTAAATATATTCAAGAGTTCCTAAAGCATCCTCTGACAAAACACAGAAAGTCACTGAAACATACACATAGAAGAGTTGATTAATAGTGCTCAGTTCTACCATGCAATGCAGTAGCCAGAACACTCCCCAGTTCTAGGTGAATGTAAGCTGCCCAGTGGCTCATGGTACATGCAGGTAGAATAGGAGTTAAGATTATCATCATCCACACAATAGAAGGCAGGAAAGTTGCACTAAAGATCATCCGTGTCTTGTCTTAGTCTCCAGTCTAATATATTTCGAAACTCTTCATGGAGAGTGGGAAACCATTGGAAGTGTTTAAACAGGCAGAATGATAGGTTCTACTTTGTGAAAAGCACATCTTTATTTACGGCAGGTGAAATAAAGGAGGGACGTGTAGGGAACTACTCCATCATGGGAACTGAGCAAACAAGACAGAAGCAGAAGCCAGAAGCACTGAGGTGTGGGATGGAGGCAGCACGGAGGGTGAAGGAGACCACTGGGAGGCAGTGTTGTACAACAATAGAAGCACAGCCTTACCCTTCAGGCAGATCCTGTAGGAGCCTGGCTCCTCTAACTCCTGGCTGTGTGACTTTGAGTAGTTTGCTGGACCTCTCTTGGTCTCGATTCCAGTCGCCTGAACCCCCTACCTAATAGGATTCTTGTGTGTGTCAAAATGATTCATGCTGAGTGTGCACTGAACAAGTATTAGTTCTGCATCTTTATATGTATTTAGTTTTCTTCTTTCCCATGGCAACCCAGCAGTCTCGAATCGGTATCTTACCTCTGTACTTGGAAACAACCTGACAAACTGATCTTCTTGCCTTTGCCCCTTGCCTGTGGCTCATTCCACATAACATGTGTTGAGTTACTAATCTTAAACCACCGTTGCCATCATATGCCATCTTTTACAATAGTTTGTGCTAGCTGATTATTACGTATAGAAGTAAATGCCTTAGCTGTTAATGATCAGAGAAGGGAGGATGGTGGTTCTGTAAGGATTCTGGCATGAGATGTTGGCTGATTCACAGTGCTCTGGGGTACCATAACCCAAGCTCGGAGCTGGTATCAACATGCCTTCATTCAGTAGGCCATCCAGGGAGATGATGTGCCCAGAGAATGCAAGGCACAGCAGAGAGATGAGTTATTTAGGCTAGTCTCCATGATAAAATATTTTGACCAAAATGCTTCAGCCTATGACTTTGATGCTTATATTTATCCTTTTAATTTTGTGAAAGACGAAACACAGTATAGAAGGCACACACTCACACACATTCAGGCAGCCTCCCACTAGCAAAGATGTTTGCACAACTTGGAGGATGTTTATTTCAGCATCTGACCAAGCAGGCCATAGTAATCTGATTGGAAGAGGAAACCTAGTTCTTCAGTATGTGAATCCCCTTTTGGACACCCTGACACATACATCTGGGACACCCGGGATATCTACCGTAGGGTTAATTTCTGAGCGTCTCCCACTTAGTATAACTAACCAAGAAGGTTTCATGGTCTTCTTTCCTTCAAATAGCTAATCTCTCTCCTCTTCTGGGATCTCAGTACCTACTTCACACTCATGGCTCATACTATACTTACACTGATTTTGAAATAACTTTTTCCCCACTAATTAACTATTGAGGGGTCAAAATACCCTTTTTTTTCCAATTTAACATTTTGAGTTCTCATTTCTGTTCATGCACAGTAGCAGCCAGATGATTCTTGATTTGGGAGAATTAGGTCAGAGACCAGAGCCTCCTGGCCATCCTAGAATTAAGGAATGTTAAGATCTTCATGGCTCCCTCTAAATATGATTTTCTCTCTTCCCAATTTCAAAAGGTCAACATGTCTCAGTCCTCTATTCTTGGCCCCTGAAACCTGCTTTACTCCATCTTCCTAGAGTTCTTATAGGTGCATGTCTTCACATACAGGTATATATAGATGACTTTTCATCTGTGTTTTGGATTCTTTCTGTAGACTTATATAGAGAGCAGCCTACTCAACTGGTCTAATTGTATGTCAAACAGAGCTTTCAATCCAAACATGGACCAATCAGAAATATTTACATTTCTTACCTCAAACAGACTTATTCAGAAATCGCAGGCAAAAAAAAAAAAAAAAAGCAAAGTCATCTCTAGTTTCTAACATTACCTATGTCCACCTGAAGCCTACCAATAGTTCAGATTTTCTCTGGGACCAGATTTATCTCCACTGTTCTGTGTTGTCGTTCACCATCATCTTTTACCTGGACCACTGAAAATCTCCCCTCAACCCCTCACCAGCATCCCTGCTTTTCTTCTTGTTCTCTAGAGTCAGTTTCCCACCCAGTGGTGAGTGACATATTAATAAACTAAACCAAATTGATGCCCAGCCTTCCAGTGGATTCTCCTGATGGTGTATGCAAATGTACACTGCCTTTCCAGACTTGAAAGAGTCTACACTGCAGGGTTCTTGGCATCCTGCCAGTCTTACTTCCTACTACTTTCTCTGTCATTCGCACACACTATTGGCCTCTTTTGTTTCCCTCTCTTTTATATTCAGGTCTTTCTGATCCCCTAGTCTGTTTCACACACTGCCCCCTCTTCTTTTTTATAATACTCTTCCCCATCATTTGAATAAAGCTATATCCTTGTTATTCTTAGGGAATTGTTCAAGCGATGCTTATTAAACTGAAATGTCCTACCCACCCACTATCTACCCACACACTCCATCACTCTGTACTACACTACACGGTGATATAATATTTGGACTATAAATGCTAATTGCCATCTTAAATAACTTGTTCATGATTGAATGATGGGATGGTTATCCTCTCCTTGCTACCAGGTGCGCCTGGACTGAGTACCAGTGCCCCAAACAATGCATGCTCCTCAGGAGGGACTCACTAAACACTTGTTTAAACAGAGAGGTGTCCTTAACAGGACTGTGTAAATCCATTTGGCCCCATTTCGCAGATGACCAAATAGTATGATTCATCTTGACAAGGCTTTGGGGTTCTATCCCCTTCGTGGGACCCTGCTGCTTTCTATTTTATCCACGTCTCACTAGGCTTTTAATATTCTCCATAATAACTTCCTTGAAACATAGGGCACTTAGGAAATGGACAGATAACAACAGTGCAGCTTATTTCTTCTAAGCCACAGAGTAATTTTTAGAGCTTTAAAATGTTATGGATGAATTTTATAAGAAAATGAGAAATCGATAGCCCAACCTCACAGGCTCCTGTTGATGATGACTCCCAGAGTCCCAATATTTTGCATCACTATTATTATAAACTTCATCATGCTTCCTCATTCTTCTACCCACCACTCCCCACATTTTGCCGCCTATTTTCCTGATTATTTTTTTTTCTCCAGTAAGAATTTCCCTTTATCCTCGGAAGCCAAATATGTGCACGCCACATGCTTTTCACAAGAGGCAGCTGTCTCATGAATTGTTTCCCTTTGTGTCAGGATTGCATTGTTATTAAAAATGCTCATTCATTTCCTAATCCTTAAATCAGTAATTTCTCCTTGAAACTCAAAGCAAATGTAAATATTTGGAAACAGTTTTAAGTTTATTTTGGAACTGCTTTCATGCACTCTCTTTAATATTGCCTGTAACAATACAGAGTCTTTATAAACTGGGGATGAAATTGGGGTATCTGTGAGTCCTTTTCTTGAAACATCCAACCTTAGCCTTGATCTAGTCATTTTCAGTCTACGTCAGACTGTTTCTCTTCTTTTTGTTTTCATGTTTGGTGACATTTCATGTGTATGTAGTTTTATGGTAAAAGTTGATAAAATGCAATAAACTTACTTTTACATTTCACTATTTTTAAAGAAAAATATGTTACATTTTTATACCCATACCTAAAATTGGATGCAAACTATCTGTGCCTGTGAAAATTGATGTGGAAAAGGGGAGAGGAAGGCAGGGAAAATATGGTGATAAGCTTATGGTCAAAAAGACTGAAGAAGTTCTAATCTAGTCATGCTAGTTCTGATTTTCTGAAATTCTACACTTTATATAATCTAAACACAGAGAAGCAACACATTCATTCTTTTTTTCTCCATTTTTTATTTTTTAACATATTCATTTATTGGTGCATTGTTATACATTTTGATAAGTGTCAGGGTATCAGAAGCATGCATGCACACATTGCTCATTTAGTCCTCCCTCAAATCCTACCCTATTCCCTCCTTCTTCCCTCCTTTCCATGCTCAGCATAGTGATCGACTCTGATAAGTTTGTGTATATGCATCATGTGCATTAGTGTATTTCCCTCTTCCCCCCTCCCATCTACCTCAGTTAGGTCACCTTCATTGTTCATCTAAAGTTTTCTCCTTCTTTGTTTGGAGTCCCTTCTAAGTCCTATTCTCCCTAGCTTCCACATATTAGGGAGAACATCTGATGTTTCACTCTTTGTGACTGACTAATCTCACTTAGCGTAATGTTCTCCAGTGCCCTCCATTTCCCTGCAAATGATGTAATTTTTTTTCTTCTTTATGGATGCATAAAATTCCATTCAGTACATATCCCATTGTCTTTTAATCCATTCATCTGTTGATGGACACATTGGCTGCTTCCAAAGTTTGGCAATTGTGAATTGTGCAGCTATAAACATAGATGCACATGCATTAATCTGGTAGTTTGGTTTCAGTTCTTTTGGGTAGATGTCTAGAAGTGGTATTGCTGGGTCATATGGGAGGTTCATTCCCATTCTTCTGAGGATCCTCCACACTGTTTTCCAGAGTGGTTGCACTAATTTGCAATCCCTCCTACAGTGTATTAGAGTTTCTACTTCTCCACATCTTTGCCAGCATTTGTTGTTATTTGTGTTTTTAATGATTGCCATTCTAATTGGCGTTAGGTGAAACCTCAGGGTAGTTTTGATTTGCATCTCTCTGATTGCCAATGATGTTGAACATTTTTTCATTTATTGGCATTTGTATTTCTTCCTCTGTTTAGTGTCTATTTAGTTCACTTGCCCATTTTTTGATTGGGTTATTTGTTTTTTTTTTTAGTAGTGATATTTTTAAATTCTCGGTATATTCTAGATATTAGTTCTCTATCAGAGGAGTAGCTGGCAAAGATTTTCTCCCATTCTGTCAGCTCTCTGTTGAGGTTCTTGATTGTTTCCTTTGCTGCATAAAATCTCTTCAGTTTAATTCAATCCCACGTATTGATGCTCATTTTAATTTCCTGTGCCTTTGGGGTCTTGTTGAGGAAGTCTTTACCTGGGCCTATGTGTTGAAGTGTTGGACCTATGCCCTCTTCAAGTATCTGCAAGGTCTCTGGTCTGATTTCTAGGTCTTTGATCCATCTTGAGTTGATTCTTGTACTAGTTGACAAAGTGGGGTTTATTTCTATTTTTCTGCATATGGTTAGCCAGTTTTACCAGCACCATTTGTTGAAGAGGCTATCTTTCTTCCAGTGGGTGTTTTTAGCCCCTTTGTCAAAAATCAATTGGCTGTAGGTATGTGGGTTTGCTTTGGAGTCTTCTCTGCTGCTCCATTGGTCTAGTTGTCTGCTTTTGTGCCAATACCATGCTGTTTTTATTACTATGGCTTTGTAGTATAGTTTGAAGTCAGGTATTGTGATGCCCCCTGCATGGTTCTTGTTGCTGAGAACTACTTTGGCTATTCTGGGTTTTTTGTTGTTCCAAATAAATTTAAGGACAGATTTTTATATGTCACTGAAGAATGACTTTGGTAATTTAATGGGTATTGCATTGAATCTGTAGACCACCTTTGGAAGAATGGCCGTTTTGATGATATTTATTCTGCCTACCCAAGAGCATGGGAGATTTTTCCATCTTCTAAGATCCTCTTCAATTTCTTTTTTTCAATGTTTTATAGTTTTCCTTATAGAGGTCTTTTACCTCCTTGGTTAGGTTTATTCCCAAGTATTTTATTGTTTTTGGGGATATCATGAGTGGAAATGTCTTCTGGATTCCTTTTTCAGTGCATTTATGGTTGGCATACAGAAAAGCTTCTGATTTTTTAAGATTGATTTTGTATCCAGACACTCTGCTGAATTTGTTGATCAGTTCTATGAGCCTTTTAGTTGAGTTTGTTGGATCTTCTAAGTATAATACCATGTCATCTGCAAATAGAGATAGTTTCAGTTCCTCTTTTCCTCTTTGTACTCCTTTTATTTCTTCCTCTTGCCTTATTGCTTTGGCTAGAGTCTCAAGTACTATATTGAAAAGGAGTGGTGACAGCGGACATTCTTGTCTTGTTCCTGTTTTTAAAGGGAACTCTTGAAGTTTTTGCCCATTCAATATGATGTTGGCTGTGGGCCTATTGTATATGGCCTTTATGATGCTGAGATATGTTCCTTCTGTTCCAATTCTCTGCAATGTTCTTATCGTGAATGGGTGTTGGATTTTGTCAAATGCTTTTTCAGCATTTATTGAAATGATCCTGTGATTTTTGTCTTTAGTTCTATTTATGTCGTGGATTACATGGATTGTTTTTTGTATGTTGAACCAGCCTTGTTTCCCTGGGATGAACCCAACTTGGTCATGATGTTATGATATCTGTGATGTGGTTTTTGAATGCGCGTTGCTAGAATTTTGTTTAGAAGTTTTGTGTCTAAGTCCATCAACAATATAGGTCTGTCGTTCTCTTTTCTTGAGCTGTCTTTATTTGGTTTGGGTATTAGTGTGACGTTGGCTTCATAGAATGTGTTTGGGAGAGTCCCGTTTCTTTCTATTTCATGGAACAGATTGAGGAGTATTGGGATTAGTTCTTCTTTAAAGGTTTTATAAAATTCACCTGGGAAACCATCTGGACCTGGGTTTTTCTTTGATGGTAGGCTCTTTATTGCTGCTTCAATCTCGTTAATTGCTATTGGTCGATATAAATTTTCTATGTCTTCTGGATTCTACTTAGGAAGGTTGTACATGTGTAGAAATTTGTCAATTTCTTCTAGGTTTTCCATTTTGTTGGAGTATAGTTTTTCAAAGTAGTTACTCATTATCCTCTGGATTTCCACTCTGTCGGTGGTAATACCACCTTTTTCATCTCTTATTTTAGTAATTTGGGTTGATTCTCTCTTTCTTTTGGTTAGGATGGCTAGTGGTTTATCTATCTTGTTTATATTTTCAAGGAACCAGCTTTTGGTTTTCTTGATTTTTTGTATTGTTTTTTTTTATTCTCTACTTGATTGATTTCTGCTCTGATTTTAATAATTTCCTGTCTTCTACTAGCTTTGGGGTTAGACTGTTCCTGTTTTTCAAGGGCTTTGAGATGTGTCATTAGGTTATTTATTTGGTGATTTTCTGTTCTTCTTATGTGGGCACTCAGTGCTATGAATTTTCATCTTAATACTGCTTCAGGGTGTCCCAGAGATGTTAATATGTTGTGTCTCTGTTTTCGTTTGTTTCTAGGAATTTTTTAATTTCTGCCCTTATTTCTTCTCTGACCCATTCCTCATTCAGCAGTGTGGTGTTCAGTCTCCACGTGTTTATGAGGTTTCTCTGAGTCTTCTTATAGTTGATTTCTAGTTTCATTCCATTATGGTCTGAAAAGACACAGGGGTTTATGTCACATTTTTTGAACTTGCTAGTACTCAGTTTGTGGCCTAGGATGTGATATATTTTAGAGAAAGTTCCATGAGCAGCTGAGAAAAATGTGATTTCAGCTGTAGTTGGGTGGAATATTTTGCATGTGTCTACTAGGTCTATTTGGTTTATGGTGTTCCTTAGGTCTGTGGCATTTTTACTGACATTTTGTCTTGAAGACCGATCTAGTGGTGTGAGAGGTGTGTTGAAGTCTCCCAATATTATTGTATTGGGATCTATGTGTGATTTAATGTCATGAAGAGTTTCTTTTATGAAAGTGGTTGCACCTATGTTTGGGGCATAATAGTTGCCTATTGTTATATCCTCTTGCTAGATTGTTCCTTTTCCCATTAAGAAATGACCTTATTTGTCTCTTCTGATAAGCTTAGGTTTGAAGTCTAATTGGTCTCATATCATAATTGCTACTCCTGCTTGTTTTTGAGTTCCGTTAGTATGGATTACCTTGCTCCATCCCTTCACCTTTAGTTTGTGCGTATGTTTTCTTGTAAGGTGTGTTTCTTGCAGGCAGCATACAGATGGATTGTAATTTTTAATCCATTTTGCCACCTTATGACTTTTGATTGGGGAGTTGAGGCCATTTATATTCAGCGTGATTACTGAGAGATGGGTTTTAATTCCTAACATTTTGAGTTTTAATTTCTGTTTGAGGTAGTGTTTGTTCTTTGCCTAGTTGTTTGTTTGATGGAAATCACTGTTTCTCTGGTTCTGTCATTTCCTTATTATTTCTTCCATGTAATTGATCTCTTTGAGTACTTTCTCTAGTGCTGGTTTGGAAGACATAAAGTCTTTCAGCTTCTGTTTGTCATGGAAGGTTTTTATTTCTCCATCAAATTTGATAGATATCTTTGCTGGGTAGATAAATCTTGGCTGGAAGTTGTTTTCTCCAGAGTTTTGAATATATCCCTCCAGGCCTTCCTGGCTTTCATGACTTGATTTTCATCCCTGTTTGCTTACTCATCTTTAGATGCTCCCAAAAGTCAGCCCCACTTCATCCTATCACCTGCTATTTGCATGCTCTGGAACCCTCTTCTTATTTAGGCACTTCTTATTCAGGTGTTAAGAGGAGCTATACCCCGACCTGGTGGCTAATCTTAATTATTTTTATTCAATAATAAAAACTTCATTTCTGCTTCTACTACTTGATTTTTTATGTTTTTTAATTGGTGCATTGTAATCATACATCCCAATGGGTTTCAGGGTAGAAGCATACATGCACACATGAGTCAATGAGCCCTCCCCTAATTCCCACCCCCATTCCCTCCCCCTTCCCTCCTCCTCGTGCTCAGCATAGTGGTTGGCTTTGATATATTTGTGTATGTACATCCTGTGCATTAGGGTGTTTCCCTCTTTCCCCCTCCCATCTCCCTCAGTTAGGTCACCTTCTTTGCTCATCTGAGATTTTTCCCTGTCTTTGTACTATTTGATTTTTAAAATGGCCATAAACATGAATCCAGCCAAAATACCTGGAGAGTTTTCAGGGAGGTTTCATAGATTTTTGAAGAGAACTCTAGGCTATAATGTTCATGCCCCAGGAATTTAAATGCATTTTATTGTGTGTGTGTGTGTGATGATATAAGGCCGAGTACCACTGGAATATCTAGTAAATATAAAAGCAAGGACCTCAAGTCAAAAGCCAACCTAGTGAGAATGATAGAAGGGACTCATGAAAAGAACCACATTTCCTGATTAACCCAATTCAGGAACTCTCAAATTCTGCATTTGTTACTATGTGCAAAAATAAACCTCTTCCTGATAAATCATTTGGGGTTCCAGACCAACATGTCCTAACCTTTGATCATGTGATCCACTGCAATAGAAGCATCTCTGTGCCTTTCCTGGTTGCTAAGGCACACACAGCTTACATATTTTTTTTTATGGTTTTGTTTGTTTTCTATGTTTTTGTTGTTGTTGTTGTTGTTCCCTGGTTTCCCAGCCCAAGCTCCATTTAATTGATTAGTTCCATTTCTACTCTTCTGTGGGGAACAAGCACCCCCTTTCTCCATTGTGAGACTGCTGATGAAAAGCCATTCACCATGCAGACTGTGACTTCTCAGTCCCAGAGGCCATGTCTTCTTCAGCTTCCTGTCGGTGAAGCCTTATGGTACAAACTCATGAACCTCTTGAGCGGAATTTGACCACAGACAATTAGAGGCAGTTGAAGAAGAAGCAGGGCTTTAAATTTAAATAAGCTGGAAAAAGCACAGTCCCTCTCACTACAGAGCACAAAATCAAAGTCTACATCAAAGGAACTTGATGAGCATTTGGATGCAACTCTTCTGAAAATAGTATTGATTCAAGATGTGAAATAGTATTAGTTCAGCATGTGAGTCTGGTTAGATTACCTTTTGTTGCACTGATGGCAGGCAAAGAATAAGTTGTTGCACTTTTTTTGTGTGTGTGGTACCGGGGATTGAACCCAGGGGCGTTCTACCTCCGCGCTACACCCCCGGCCCTATTTTTTTATACTTTATTTTGAAACCGGATCTCACGAAGTTGTGGAGGGCCTCACTAGGTAGAGAGAGAGAGAGAGAGAGAGAGAGAGAGAGAGACAGGGAGAAAGAGAGAGAGAGAGAGAGAGAGAGAGAGAGAGCTGAGGCTGGCCATGGAACCCGTATCCTCCGGTCTCCGCCTTCCAAAGTACTGGGATTACAAGCGTGTGCCATCACGCCCGGCTGTTGCACTTATTTTTTGTTTGTTGTTTGCAAATAGTATTTTTTATTAGTCACAATTGAAATCTGAATTTCAAGACAGATTCTTGGATTGGGGGTTCACATTCATCAACTCATTTCACCTGCCCCATCCTTAGTACTTGTGTCATCTTCAGCGCCTGCCTCATCCTCAGTGGATTTTCCAAAACTAATACCTTCAAAATGAAGCTCCATGAGTTTTCCAAATTCAAACTTGGGTTTGGGCTGAGGATGTAGCTCAGTGGTAAAGAAATTGCCTAGCATGTGGCTCTGGGTTTGATCCCCAGCACTGCAAAATAAATAAATAAATAAATTAGTGGGAACAAACTTGTGCTTCTTCGGCATTTTTACTTTTCTAACAAAAACATCATGAAGAGGATAAACAGATTATGGAGACTTCTTTGTCTTTTCCAATGCTTTCTGGAGTTGTTTCTTTCGATTCATTTGTCTGCACCTCTTAAGTTATGATCTCCATAATCTTCTTCCAGATGTGGCAGACCCGATGGTGCTGAGCATGTGAGGACTTTTGTATCTATATCTGCTCATTGTGTGTGTGTGTGTGTGTGTGTGTGTGTGTGTGTGTGTTTATTAAAACCCACACAAAGCAAATGAAACAAAGTCACCACTGATATTCCTGACATTGACTTGAGCATCAATCTTGCTAAGCTACGGTCTGCCATTGTTTGTGGTGTATATTTTGTCCTGTGTAAGTTCCATGCCATGGAAGTTAGTCACGTAGTTTTGGCCCTGATCATCTTCAGGAATGAGCTTAAATTTTCTTTTTTTTTTAATTTTTTAATATGTTTTTATTGGTGCATTGTAGTCTCACATCACAATGAGTATCAGTTTGGTGTTAACATACATGCACACAACTCTTGGTGTCCCTCCCCCCTGCCTCCCCTCCACATGTAGCACGGAGAATGATGTTGGTATAATCTCATATGTACACATTGTTTATGATAATAATTCCATAGATTCACTTCTTTCTTGCCCTTCCCCTTCCCTTGTACCCCTTCCCTTGCACCACTGAGGGTTCTCTGTTGTCATTGGAGACCCTTTCTTGTCCCCACTACTCCCTAGGTTGTGCATATTAATAAAAACATATGTCCTTTCTTTTTTTGTGATTGACTAATCTCACTTAACATAATGTTCTCCAGATCTTTCCATTTTCTTGCAAATGCTGTTATTTTGTTCTTCTTTATTGCTGAGTAGAATTCCATTGTGTGTATTTCCCATAATTTTGTAATCCATTCATCTGTTGATGGACATCTATTTTCTGAATGAAACTTTAACATTCTGCATCTCAGTAAGGCCAAGTTCCAATACACAACTCTTGAGCCATGGGAATGCAATTTTGTTTCCCTGAGTAACTGGGAGTAGTGCTTTCCCAAGATTCCATATGTTGAACACAGCTGATGTTTTCATAGCGCACCCATCTTTCCTAGAAAATGGGCCAGACGCTTTCTTCTTGGGTATCTTTCTCCCACCTTTGGCCACGTGCTTGTTCTCACTGGCACCAGGGTGCTACTCAGAAAGCCTAAAGAGCAAAAGTCAAACTAAGTTTTTAGATGTTTAAAGAAATAATTCCACTTTTCTTTTCTATCAATTTAATAAGTACTTGAGATTCTTCAATCACTAAGTCCCTGTTCTAAGTTCCAGGGTTACATAGAAGAAGAGACAGGGAATTGGAAATTTACCAAGCAGAAAATGTAATTAAAATGTGTTTGCTACAATGGAGGTATGTACAAGTTAATAAGAGAGTGGAGAGAGAGAGAAAGAGAGAGAGAGAGAGAGAGAGAGAGAGTGCATGCAAGCTGAGGTCAGAGCCTTTAGACTGTACATAAGTGGGGTAAGAAATTGTGCTTTTTCTTTTATGAATTTTTTTTCTTTTATATCCATTGCCATGGAAAGGGTGCACATTTAGACAGTAACATCCTGGTCAAGGAAAGGTAGCCATTAACAAGGCATTTTTTTGTTCCATTTTGTTTTGTTTCCATGTGCCCCCAAAGTATAAACAACCATAAAGAGCTTTATGAGCATCCCTCTGATATCTCAAACTAGTCACCGACGGCAGAATCTAAAGGCAAACTTCCTCCCATCCAATGCAAAACTTATGGCAATCAGTGGAAGGATGTAAACACTTGGAATTTCAATAGGACACACCCAGGTACATGATCCTTTTAGAAAAAAGTTCAGTGTTTTCTTTGCTCTGTTTTCCCCCTCCTTCTGACTTAAGGATGTTGCAGTCTGGAGAACACTCCCTGTTCAACTGGCCTCTGCCACTCTGTGTTCCTACTTCAGCAAAGATCCCAAGAAGCCATTTGCATACTGCATGCATAATCTACCTCTAGGAAATATGCTATAGATCCATTCTCATTTTTTTTTTTTGCCATACTAGGGGTTGAACCCAGGGGCATTCTACCTCCGAGCTATACACCCAGCCCTATTTTTTATTCTTTATTTTGAAACAGTCTCACTAAGTTGTGGAGGGCCTCACTAAGTAGCTAAGGATGGCCACGAACCCGGATCCTTTGGTCTCAGCCTCCCAAGTACTGGGATTACAAGTGTGCGCCACCACGCCTGGCTAGATCCATTCTCTTTAATAACATGTTTGCTGCCCTCTTGCATCTTCCCTCTCATGCGTCAGAGGTCTGAGTCAGAATCATGAAAGAGACAGTCTAGAATGGGAGTGTGAGGAATATATGCTTTTCATACTTTCCAATTTTTCCCCTTCTTTTTAAGTGAAGCTTCAGTCTGAGTGATTTTCATTTGCATTTTTCTAAGGGGTGCTACAGGTGTCTCAAAGTCCACTTGAACCCCATCCTCGGCCTTTTCAAAACCTATGGGGAGAATATCATATGCTACTTTAGAGGAAATAGTACCACAAGAAAGCAAAACTTTCCGGGTGCAGTGGCACACATCAGTAATCCTAGCTACTTCGGAGACTGAGGCAGGAGGATTGAAGCCAGCCTGGGCAACTTAGCGAGACTCTGTCTGAAAATAAAAAGTAAAAAATGACTGGTGGTGGTGTAAATCAGTGGTAAGCATTTACTGAGCATACATGAGGCCCTGGGATCAATCTCCAGCAAAACACACACACACGCACACACACACACACGCACACACACACACACACACGTAAAACTAAAACTAAAATTAAAAAAATAATATATTCAACATGTGGTGAGTTTGAGAATTAATATAACATTTTAATCCTGTAGACTTCAATATAAAGAATACATTTCAGAGTAAAATAATAGGTAATCTTTAGACCAGTATATCAGTCTATCTGTGAATGTGAAATTTCCTATAGTTTTAGGTCAGCAAGTATGAATAGAGTATACAATTTCTGACCAACCCATGTCAAATAGTGTGCACATTTTTTCTCCTATATTATTCTCAAGTGGCTATTAGGGGAAACTACCACCAAGCAAATTATCCTAATGGCCAGCAAATATCTCATAAACATCTCTAGTCATAAAGTCCTCTACTAGGTTTAGGCAAAATACTGCTACATGCTGCTGTCCTAGTGGTTAAGTGGAATTCTATTCTAATAACTCACATGGAAGCACAAAACATTTAACCAGTTAAACGACTTCATGTAGTATTTAGTATTTCTACAGAAAATTTAATCCTCAAACCAATTTGAATTAGCCCTTTGAAGTTTGCTCTACAGTTTGTCTTGGTTTACCTTTCCAAAAGCATGCATGTAGAGGCCACTTTCAACATTTGGTGACTCTTTGAACTAGGCCCAGTGAAGGGATGGGGAAATACAAATGCTTTTGTGTGTATAAATGTTCAAGAAGGAGAAGAATCAAGTTTTTGACCGATACCAGTTTTTGTTCTAATTGCTTCAGTGCCTGAAAGGGAAACCCTTTGAGGCTATTCTATCATTATTCTTTTTGCTTTATGTTGCTTATGCGTGAGGAAATAAGGTCTGTTGAAAGTTGCAAGGCATGTAAGCCAATGAAGACAACATTTGAAATCAAGCCATCTAACTTCATATCCACAAGTAAAATGTAAATATAAATGTGACTAATACAGCTCGTTATAATCTAGTCAGGTAGATGAGCATGGGGGAGGGAAAGAAACCTGTGTTTCTAGCACCTTTTGTATTCCAGACACATGTATTATTACTAAGCCTATACTATGCATCAGGTTGTGTTTATTGTATTGGTGAGCATATCTCTCTGCCCTAATTACTCTGTGGGTAGGCGACACATAAGCAGGTCCCTATTCCCAGGAAGAAAATCAGCTCCTACAGGTGATATGCTTTGCCCAAGACCATGACACTCTCCTCTGTCTTCCCCTGACCCGATGCATCCTGCCCTTTTCTACCAGTTGCTTCTCAAGACCAGGACAGCAGGACTGCCAGCTGTCAGGAATGATGCCACTAGTTCTCTGCTGTTTTGCAAATGCAAGCAAATCCCTTCATCTTCCCCATCCTGCTTGCTCATCTGTAAAGCAGAAATCATCACACTGACCCAGCCTCCCGGGGTCGAGCTAAGAATGGGTTAGCTAATATTTGCGGATTGTTTTGGAAATGTTAAAGACAAAGGGTTTTAAAGACTGCACTATGGTGTAATAAAAAGACATAAAACCAGGAAGCAGAACAGGCCATTCTTTGGAGCCCTTGCATAAATGATTAGAGCCAGAGAGATAAAAACACCATTACACAGAAGAGAGGGGAGTCGAAGGGAGAGCAAGAGTTTCATCACTCTTGGAGCTAGTGGGAAGCACTTAGTGGTGTTATTCCAAACAAAGAGACCAGCGGAGGAGAAGAGCAGCTTCCTGAGGGGGAGGAGGCCCCTGAGCACACCACTGAGCCTCAAGGACTCTACTAAGCACCCATGTATTCAGCAAACTTCTTCACACTGAAAAGCGGGGCAGATCATCTTCCCTTCTCTGGAAATGTTGCCTCTCCTCTCCTCTCCTCTCCTCTCCTCTCCTCTCCTCTCCTCTCTTCTCCTCTCCTCTCCTCTTCCCCTCCCTCTTGCAGTCCTATATATGGAAGTGAAAAAATGGATATGTTGCTTTAAATCCTTTATTTGGCTCTTTGACAACAAAATAATCCATGTATTTGGGGCATGATATCTAAGGCACTCACAGCAGGGCTGCCCTAGACACCCTCTGCACACTCTCCCCAGACCTCATATTCTCTGCTCGTCCTCCGTGGCAAATGACAGACCATGACATGCCCTGCAGACTTCTGTGCCACTTCTGTTCTTTCCTGAAGGCTTGTCCTCCTTGTCCAGCAAGGTCCACCCGGACCCAGCGCTTGGTCTGTGTAATGCTCCTCCCAGGTGCTCCCATGGCAATGTGCACTCTTCCCCACTCCCAGCTCTGTTTCATACTGCCATTGTCCATAACGTGAGTAACTGTGTTAGCACTTATCTCTGCAATTTAGTTTCTCAGTGATAGGATCCTGCCACTCTTTTGTTTTGTTTGTTTTGTGTGGGTCCATTTTAGCATAATCCCTTGTTAGGCTTAAGCTTCTAATACAGGTGTGAGGGCAGAAGAGAAGGAAGAAGGGAAGGAGGAAGACAGAAAGAGGAGGAATTAGAATTGGATAAAAAAGGGTAGCAGCTCCTGATCTAAGAATTTTTGTGATCTAAAATGAGAGAAGGTAGACACACACACACACACACACACACACGTATGCGCGAGCGCGTGCGCACATGTGCGCACACCCACACACGTATATATATCTTATAACATGATATCAATATGCTGTTTTCAATTTAAAAATCACTTGTTATACCAAGAATAGGAAAAAATTCAAATTGAATGAAAAACTATGATAAATCAATGCCAATATCGAAATGACAAAGATTCTGGTGCTGTCAGACAAAGATTTTCAATAAGTCATCATAAAAATGCTTCAGCAAGCAATTATAAGCATTCAAAGAATAAACAAAAGGACAGGAAGCCATAAGTCTGTTGTTTAATGAAAAGATGTCTTAATCCAGAATCCTATAACCAGTAAAATGACCTTAGGGGTACGGGGCAATTCAACTCATGTTCAGATGAGAGAACATAATAGGAATTTGTAAAAGATTGCTGGAAGATGTTATCTAAACAGAAAGGACTATAAAGGAGGGACCAATAAACACCAAGAAGTAACAAATAAATACCAGGAAGGAAGAAATAATGTGGTAAGAAAAAATACCAGTGACTACGTTAGTCTTTGCTTCAGTGTTCTAGATTTCTAAATGGATAATTGAAACAAAAATCATGATACTCTCTGAGGTGGTTATACTATATGTAGAGGAGATATAGGGCAGTTATATTATAAAGAAGGAAGAGCAAAGGAACATAAGTTCATAAAATTTCCACAATTCACTCAGGTTGCAAAAGTGAGCCAAACAGTTGAGTGTGATGTTATATACATATGTTGATAAACAGTGGGCAACCCTGCACAAAAACACGGTGGATAAATCAGGGCTGAAGACCAGACATTCTCCAATAACCACAAGAGTACAGACAAAAGGAAAATTCAAAAGCAAAAACCAAGATAAACAGGAAAAAAAAGTCATACTCGAACCCTAATGTAAGGATAAATATGTCAAGTGCAAGTGGTCTAAATACATCTATGGAAAGACAAATATCAGCGGAGTGAATTAAAAGAAATGACCTGCTGGGCATGGTAGCACCTGTAATACCAGTATTTGGGAGCTGAGACAGGAGGATCACAGGTTGGAAGTCAGCCTTAGCAAATAATGGATACTCTCAGCAACTTAGTGAGACCCTGTTTCAAAATAAAAAAAATAAAATAGGGTTAGGCTGTAGCTTGGAAGTAGACTGCTCCTGGGTTCAATCCCCAGTACACACACACACACACACACACACACACACACACACCACCACCACCACCACCACCACCACATACACACACAAAAAAAAAAGAAAAAAATGACCTAACATCTGTAGTCTATAAGAAACTCATTCCAAACATTCTGATACAGATGCAAGCAATGCTAAAATAAATGTGTATATGGTAACTATTAACCTAAAGAAAGCATAAGTAGAATAATAATATCAGATAAACTTTTAGAGGCAGAGAAGAACACTATGTACTAAAGAAAGGGTCAATACACCAAGAAGACGTAGAGTTCCAAAATATGCAGGCAACAGATAATAGAGATGTAAAACATGAGAAGCAAAAACTAAGAGAACTAAGGAGAAGTCTACACATCTACATGTAGGGTTAGAAACATCAACACCCCTATCTCAACAACTGATAGAATAAATAGACATTCACCAAAGACAATATCATCACTCCACAGAACCAAATAGAAATGTATAGAATACCGTGTACAACAAGAGAGGGGTACTCCTAATTTATAAGTGTCTTTGGAATACATGCACCCAGATACTTCACATATAGCTCATCCAGCTTAAATCAACTTTGTTTTCTTTTTGGTGATTTTCTGTTGTCCTGAGATTCATTCCATCTGAGAGATTAGATTAAACCACACGAAAGGACTGTTTTTAATAGTTTGATCATCTAATATCAATAAATTAAGGTAATTTGAACTAATACGTTCAAACTCTGATACAAACGTTTGAACTCTAGCCTCATTTTCTATTCGTCTCTCCCCAAATAATCTCTTTTGAGCCATAGCCCGTATTAGAAAAGAAAAGCAATGCATAGCTGATATGGGTCTTTTCTTGTGCATTATCTTGTCAACTTGAAAGCTACATGAAATGGGGATGCATGCCAAAGACTTCTCTCTTTCTGAGAAATATGTGTGAAAATTAGAATGAAATAAGCAAATAGCTATGAGATTTTTCTAAATTTACCTTCCTCTTTATCCCTGAGAACCAGAAATCTAAGTGTGGAAGAAAAGAGATACAGATGTAATAGAGAAAAGATTGAGTGAAACCTATAATTCTGGATCTTTGGCTCACATATTAATGTTCTAATAACTATTCATGTGTTTGTATAGTTTATGGAATAAGTACTTCATTTTCTTAACACAAAATTAAAGAGTGATGTAGACATTAAAGTAAACATTACAGTACAACTGAGGTCAGTTGCCATGAAACACCAGAGCCTCACTCTTCCCTTTGTGTAAAGTGGGAATGATATTACCCACTTCAAAAGTTCTTGATTTTCAGATAATTCAATGCTACAGTGTGTATCATAATGGTGGAATAAGTTTCAAATGGGAAGAAGAAGATGATGATGGTGATGATGAAGAGAAATCAATGCATACTTTATTTTCCTTTGGGAGATGTGGTAAAAGAGCCAAGGATTTAATTAAATGCTCAGAAGCACAAACTTCATTTGTTTTGTTGTGTTACTGGGGATTAACTCAGGGGTATTTTACCTCTGAGCTACATGCCCAGCCCTATTTTGTTTTTTTATTCTGAAACAGGGTCTCACTGAGTTGTGAAAGGCCTCACCAAGTTGCTGAGGCTAAATGCAAACATGTGATCCTCCTGTCTCAGCCTCCCAAGTACTGGGATTACAGGCATGGGCCACCACGTCTGGTTTCAGAACTTCATATTAAGAGCAGATTTTTATCATGTAATTTTTGAACATCAAGCTTTATAATGTACAATTGAAATACTTATTTGTGTAAAGGTCTTTGACAGCATTTGCAAGTTAGCCAAGTTGAAATAAGAACAACCACGACACAAAAACAAAGAAATAATCCAGTTTTTAGGTCTTCTCTAAAGGTGTGATGTGTGTTTGGGGACACCTGCCATGGCGTTTTTCCCTTGTGAAGTATGTTCCTTATTTTTCTTTTGATAGTCATTTCCTTATCTTCATTGTCACGTACTGGCATTTTATGTGTGTTTGCTGGTACTTAGTCCTTAGCTCAGTATGCAGTCACTCTCTGTAACCTAAATCCTCTACCCTTCAACCCCCAGCACACATTACTTTAACTTCAGGAAATCACATTGAGGAAAAATAAGAATAAGTACTTCTTATTTTCCATAAAGAATAAACAAATAATAGGTTCCTTGGGGAGGATAGTAGTTATCACCTATATATCTTCTCTTTGAGAACAAAGAAACCAGATGGCAGCCCTACTTGCTAAATGAGAAAGGTAAGGAACAGAGATGGGAAGGCATCTGTCACCACAGCTTCTCAGAGCTAGAGCTGGGTGGAACAAGGATGTGTGTAGACCTCTCTAGGGAGTTCTTCCTTTCTTAACTTTATAACTGTCCTTGGCTTCTTTTAGGGTGGGGGACTCAGCTCTTTTTAGAGTGTAGCAGCAGGAAGCATTCAGATGGAAGACGGATCCCCCACCTTTCTTAGAATATTCAGGGATATTCTGACCTATTGTGTGAGGTTTGGCAACTCTGCAACAAGGGCCAGGTTCACAACCCAGGAGCTGTCCAAACTGAGTTGAGCTTGAAGCCCAAAGAGAGTGTCCTCAGTGGCCCAGGACCAGCTGTGCTAAGATACCCTTCAGCCAAATGTCCTCGACTCTCAGCTATATATGTTTTGTCTAGGAAAAGGGGGGCCCACCTGGGCCTCCAAAAGTCTGCAGTGAAAATTGCATATAGAATAAGTGCAGGTGAGTAAAGGGGTTTCCAGTGTTAGGAAGAAGAGAAGAGCACCAAAGGCTGTTGGTCTGGGGCCTTGTGGCATGATGGACAGTTGCAGGAGGGCAGTGGCCCAAGGAGGAGGAGGGCAGTAGTGACAGTGAACAGGGGGAGCCGGCAGTGCTGCTGTGGGTCAAGGTGGATGACAGCACCCCGAACAACAGCACCCCAGCTCAGCCAGACACATCCCAGTGAAAGCAACATTCCCATGGAGGCCCCATCTGCTGGCATTTCTGGTGGGTCTGTGATCTAGGCATGTGAATGCTGAGGGATTGAGATGGGATGTGATTGTATAACTGTGATACTTCTTTCCTTATCTGCGAGTGAACCCTAAGCATGCCACGCATGTTTGAAGGATCTGTGTTTATATGTTCTCTTATGGCTTTGAGCTGTTTGAGTCTAGCATCCTGCCTGAAATGTCTTCAGCAAGACTTTTAAATAAGAAATGTCTTCCATTTTGTGGCGTTTATTGGATATTTGGGGAGGGATGAAAGGAAGGACAGAAAGAAAATAGCAAAAATGTTGGAGGAGACAAAATGATCAGAGTAGTGTAGAAGAATCAGCAAGCACTGATGTTTGTGGGCTCTGCCTATGTCTGCTTCTGTGTAAAGGATAGCTTTGGGCAAGTCATGTCTTAACTCTTAGGATGTGAAAAACTTCTCATCAAAAATGAGAACAATGCTGGGCGTGATGGTGCACGCTTGTAATCCCAGTATTTGGGAGGCTGAGATTGGAGGATCCGAGTTTGCCACCAGCCTCAGCTAATTAGTGAGGCCTCCACAACTTAGTGCTTCAAAAAAATAAAGAATAAAAAATAGCGCTGGGGGTGTAGCCCAGAGCTAGAATGCCCCTGGGTTCAATCCCAGGTACTCAAAAAAATAAAATAAAATAAATAAATGAGAACAGTGAATCAAATTATTTATTTTGATTAATCACTGTACATCTCAAAAAGATAGTAAGCTGTTAGTGGTACCAGATATTTCAAGGAGATATCCAATACTTCAGTGGTTATTGGAGAATTAAGGACAAATGAATGTGGCTCCGTGCTTGTGTGTGTGTATGTGAGCTCGTGTGTGTGTGTGTGTGTGTGTGTGTGTGTGTGTGTGTGTGTGTTTAATATCCCTTGGCTTCTCCATCTAGCTGACTAGACTATGGCCAGTGCAGAGGACCTGTATGTTTCTCTTTTACTGAGATTTGTCATTTGACTCTCAGAAGCATAGTCTTTTATAATGCATTCCCTAGCCAAACCTCAAGCTACATTCCAAGTCTTTTCCAAAATTTTTGTTTGAAATTTCATTTATAAGGAATCACAAAGGGTTAGTGTTCATATTCCAGTCTCCAAGTTCCTGAAGAAACTCACTCCAGTGATTTACACAGCCGTTACTCCAGAGTGATGTTTGCAGCAATAAAGAATTGTCTTGTAGGCGTGTTCATTCTTCGTAGATTATTTACTGCTTCCCAGGGCAGCGTTTCTCCCACAATCTCCACACTAAATCAGGTGCCAGGGGCTGTTGATTCCCCCCGTGAACATCACTCATAGCTGTCTCCCCAGCTACAACTCCTCTTCCAATGGCAAGGTGTTGATGCCAGCCTTCATTTTACCTGTCCCGAAGAACTGCTAAAGACCCCAAATCCATCTCAATAATTCACCTTGCAGCTCTCCATGTTGCGTCTAGAGTGATTATGTTTATTCCCAAAATGAAAGCCCCGTCCTGCACAACCTCTTTGTTGAAAATATCTCAATGGCTCTTGATTGCCTTTAGAATGTGCTGCAAGTGCCTGCCAACAATACATAAATTCTAGATTAATAATAATATTAGTAGCAATACAAAGCATAAGAGGTAAGTGTGTGCCTGTGTTTTTGGTGGCTTGTATGCATTAACTTTCATCAGAACACTAAAGGCACTTCTCCATTCCCCTGATGAGAAAGCCTAGGGAAAAGTGACTTCAAATAATTCTCTATGGCCACCCGGCCAGCAAGCAGGAGCTGAGGTTCAGTCCAGGCCACGGGAATCCAGTCTGATCTCCAAGCCACTCTAACATTT
This sequence comes from Glis glis, assembly GCA_004027185.1. Taxonomy (NCBI): domain Eukaryota; kingdom Metazoa; phylum Chordata; class Mammalia; order Rodentia; family Gliridae; genus Glis; species Glis glis. The sequence continues at coordinate 2,310 of PVJS01014734.1, read as the reverse complement.
CCCCTCTCTGATTTCATACGCAGAGTTCTGCCTCCCTCTGCAGCCTGATAACCCTAAACTCCAGCCACATAGCACAACCGTGTGTGTGTGTGTGTGTGTGTGTGTGTGTGTGTGCATGAGAGAGAGAGAGAGAGAGAAATGGCACATGCATACCTCATTCTGTTTACCTTCTGCATACCTTACTTTCTATTTCTAAAACAACAGACCTTCCTTCCTGTTTTTAAGATAAAATTCCCTCATTTTCAGTGGAATATCTTCCATTGTTCTTCTACATCTTAAGACATGCCAACTTCTAGAAGCTTTCTCTAACTCTGCATATAGTCTGTGTCTGATCACCATCACAGGCACTCATATAGAACTTTCTGGAAATCTATTGGAGCATATATTGCCTATGTTTGAATCCAACTTGGCCATGGTATTTAGTTCTCTTTCTTCCTTTCTTTCTTCTTCATTATTTTTTTAGATCTTTGGATTATGTTTGCTAATATTTAGTACAGAATGTTTTCATCTTTGCTCATGAGTGCTGTTCATGTGTATGTTGTCCGTGTAAGGAATCCTTTCTTGAAATGTCTTTATCTGCTTTTAGCATTAGGGTGATGCTGCCCTCCTTGAATAGGTTAGAAAATCACTTATCTTATGTTTTTGAAAGAGATTGAGAAGAATTGGTTCAAAATTTTCCCTTAAATGTTGTTTTTTTTTTCATGAAATCATCTGGGCCTAGTGCTTACTTTTTTTATTGACACAATTAGCTTGGTAGTTAGAAGGCTATTAATACAATGTGTTTTTGTGTGTGAAATTTTGGTAGTTTGTGTCTTTCAATGAATTGGTTTATTTTATCAAAGTTAATATGTGGGTATCGAGTTGCTTATAGTATTTCTTCATTAACTTTTTTTTTTTTTTTGCTGTACGGGGGATTGAACGCAGGGGCGTTCTACCTCCACGCTATGCCCCCGGCCCTATTTTTTATACTTTATTTTGAAACCGGGTCTCACGAAGTTGCGGAGGGCCTCACTAAGGAAAGAGAGAGAGAGAGAGGGAGCTGAGGCTGGCCACAAACCTGGATCCTCCGGTCTCTGCCTCCCAAAGTACTGGGATTACAAGCGTGTGCCACTGCACCCAGCTCTTCATTAACTTTTAATGTTCATGGGATCTATATTGATAGCTGTTCATTTAAATTCTGGATATTAAACGTTTGTGCTTTCTCCTTTTTCTTGGTTAGCCTCTTAGGCAGTTTATCACTTTTTCCCCCCATAAAAGCAATTTGGTATTCTTACCATTCACGCATTCCAAGCAGTTTGGGCTCCAGCAGCTTTTGCTCTGGTGCACAAATCTCAGCTGTGAGTCTCTGGATACCCTAATCTCTGCAGAGGGTGGAGGCAAGCTGCCCTGCAACCTCACTTCATGGTGGGTCCCAGGATCAGTGTTGGCTGCCCCATTTCCTTACCTTTGTATTGCTGTTAGTGCAGCAATAATGACGTCCAGGTATTTTACATGCTGTTGATGAAGCTGAAAGTCTCACCATGTACCTCAGCCATGCCATGTCTCTCTGTGAGTCTGAATGCCTATTATTAGTTAATGTCCTTCATCTCTCCATCATCTGTACCTAGAAAGAGGTTCAGAATTGTAGTCAAAAGCTGTGGTAACCACACCAACACCATGTTTCCTTTTACTCATGCTCCCTGTCCATTATTATCCTCTGTGGGCCATGCTGCTATGGCCCACATGTGACATTTTCTTCAGACAATTGGCCTTGTGCTACTGAAGCTGCCTTGCCTAAGTGAAGAGTGAAACGGACCTCGGAGTTTATTTCCACAACCAAGCAATCACCAGTGTGTGAGCACAGAGTTCAGATCTCTTGTCTCCAGTCAGAACCATCTCTGTGGAGAAACGGTCACTCATTCCAGACTCCTAGCAGAATTAGACTTTGTCTGGGACTTCACCTGAAAGTATGTCCATATGTCCTGCTACTTTCTTACCTTGATTTCCCCATTTCTTTGTCACCAACATCAACACCATCACCATCACCAACAACAAAAGCACCACCAGCATTATCATTCCCACCACCATCAACACCATCACTAGAACCATCACTGCCATCACCACCACCATCATTACCACCACATCTCCCCAATCATTACTGCCATCGCTATCGCCGTCATTACCACCATCATCACCATCATTATCACCACCAGCACACCTTCACCATCACCATTACTGCCATCATTATCATCATTACCATCACCATCACCATCACCACCACTATCATCATCAACACCACCATCGCCATCATCTCCATCATCACCATCACCA
>PVJS01014733.1:0-39938 GCA_004027185.1 Glis glis | reverse complement strand
GCTCTTCCGATCTTACTTAGTGAGGCCCTCCGCAACTTCGTGAGACCCGGTTTCAAAATAAAGTATAAAAAATAGGGCCGGGGGCGTAGCGCGGAGGTAGAACTCCCCTGCGTTCAATCCCCGGTACCGAAAAAAAAAAAAAAAGAAATTTTTCCAAAATAAACCATACATGAGGTTTTAAAATAACACATAAAAGACAAAAAAGTAAAATAATTTCTTGCATCTCATCAGAACACAATGGAATGAAATGAGAAATCAACTACAAGAGAAACTACAGAAATTGTACATACAAACACATGGAGATCAAACAAACTTGAACACAGAGTGGGTTATCGAAGAAATCGGGGGGGTAATGTCGTCAAAAATTTCTGGAGTTAAACAAAAAAGAAAAACAATAGACCAGGAACTCTGGGATACAGCAAAAATAGTACAAGGAGGAAAGTTCATGGCAAAGTAAAACATAAAATAAGGCTTGGGGTATACCTCAGAGTTCGAACACCCCTGGGTTCCATCCTCAGTACCAAAAATAAAAATAAATAAATATATGGAATCTGCCTAGGGGACTGTCATGAAATCAATGAATAAAGAAAATATGGTGCATGTACATGATGGAGTATCATTCAGCCAATAAGAACAATGAAATCATGTCATTTGCATGAAAACTTCTCTACATATTTTTAAAACATCATGTGTACACACATTAATTGTGATAAAGACACTAAAGGACATCATGTTAAGCAAAATTAGCTAGACACAGAAAGACAGCTATCACAATTTCTCTCATAAGTAGAAACAACAAAAAAAAAGACTAACTGAAAGTAGAATAGATACTCCTAGGAAATGGGATGGTGACAGATTATAGGAGGAAGAGAAAGGAGAATGAGAGAGGGTAGAAGAAAGGTTGAACATTATAGTGGCATGATATATGTAGGAATAGAAACATTACTGTGAAACCTGTTACGTGTATAATTAATCTATATTAATAATCATGATTAAATATCTTTAAAGTGAAGCCATTATATTATAGCAGGACTCTTTTTTATTATTGAGGAAATTAATAGGGATTGCAATCAAATTTTTCTTTGTTTTCTTTTTTATCCCTGACTTCCAATTGCTTCATAGCTATTGGGAGCTATGCTTAAATTTTTAAGCATAAATAATTTAGTAAAAAAACTATACACATGCTCAGAAGTGATGTAGGTAAAGCTTTAACCCCTTTTGTCCTTTTGGGCAAATGGGTTTCTCCAGTTTTACAATACTGTCACTATTTTTTGACACAATACTATCACTATGAAGTGGTGCACTGCTAATGACACTAAAGAGTGGAGTGGTGTGTGTGTGTGTGTGTGTGTGTGTGTGTATGTGTGTAACTAACTAGAATAAAATTCACAAACAATGAGGCAGGCAATTGCTGTAATCTTACTAAAGAAGGTGCAGGAGTTGGACAGTCCATGTCTCCTCAGGAAGGAGTGGGGAAGTGTGGGCCCGAGACTCTCCAGAATCCCTGCCTGACAGCTCCTCACAATCACCCACGACCCTGGTTGAAGATGGTGTTTACAAGACCCATGTGGAGAAGGACTTCATTGCTTTCTTCTCTTCAACCCCACGTATGTGTCTTTCCATTACAGACAGAGATTTGTGGGCCTAAGCCCACCTTTTGATGATTCTAGAAAATCAAGACAGGCCTAAGCAGCCATGATCTGAGAGTAAAATCGAATGCTATCAACATATACAAATCTTATACAACTTTATACAAATCTTATGTGTGCTGTGGGGGCAGAGATTCTTCACCTTGACTCTTCTAAAACATTGTATTTTAAGTGTTTCACTTTACCATCAAAGGCTTACAAAAATATTAAAATAACCCAACACAAGTAATGCCAGCTTAAGTACAAAATATTTAAACATACAGTATTTATACCATTTAAACATAAATCATTGATTTAGTTTTCTATTAAATCTCTTTAACATTTTTGAGTGGAGACTTTATGGATTCCAGGATGGGCTATTCTTTCTCAAATGATCAAGTGGAAGCCCTTTTCTCTGTGTTTTCTAGTGGTTTCTATATGTGGTGATGCCACTGCATGCTCCAGTAGAAACATGAACACCCTCTTAGAAGAGTGAAGATGATATGGGGAGGCTTACTCTGTCTAATAGTAGGAACCAACCGTGGTTAGTACTTTGCCTCTAGGTGATCGTCTTATGGAACCTTACGCTTACTTTTTCTAAGTTGCAATTTTCAAGTCGTATTTTAAATCATCTTATTGAGGTAAATTGACATGCAATAACACAATACAGATTTTTATCTATACAACTCCATGAGTTTGGAAATAAGTATAGGACACCATCAGCATAATCTGTGCCATAAACTTATTTCTTCCCTCCAAAAGCATTCTCCATCTCTGTTTTAATATATTATGAGTATATACATTAAATGTGATAAAGATAACTTATAATACAATCTAACCTTTTAGCACATTTTAAGCATATAAAATAGTATCATTAACTATTGGTACTATGTTGTACAGTAGATCTCTGTGGCTTTTTCATCTTCTGTAAATGAAGCTTTGGATCTATTTGCCTATATTTATTATATTGTGGAAGATAGCATCGCATCACATAATCCAGACAATCTTGGAGGAAGGTGGTCATTTTTTGTCCTTTACTTCCTTTCTGAATTTGGAACATTTTTCCATCCTTCTAAACTCCTATTCTTTCCCTTTATAAAATGGGATCATTACAGTTATCTAGTGAGCCAAATGAAGGACATAAGACACACCATAGATGCTCCAATAATCACAATGCCACCTCTGTGCACTCTCTTGCAATTCTTTATTTTTTATTTTATTTCATTTTATTGTGTGTGTGGCACTGGGAATTGAATACAGGGGAATTCTACTTTGGAGATACACCCCCAGCCCTTTTAATTTTTGGTTCTGAAACAGGGTCTTGCTAGATTGCTATGAGTCTCACCATGCTGCTGAGGCTGTCCTTGAACCTATGATCCTCCTATCTCAGCCTCCCAAGTACTGGGATTACAGGTATGGACCACTGTGTCCAACAATCTCTTGCAATTCTGGGAGTTCAATATCTGCCAGATTTTTTGTTTCCTCTCAGTACGTATATGTTACACGCACTTCCTATATAGGTAATTCCTAAGTTTATGTACTAAACCTAGGTAATTCCTAAGCTATTCATTTTTAAAAAGTCTAAAATATAAAAATAGAATTCAAAAAATGTATAGTGAAAGCCCACAGACCAAGGCACACCATTCTTTGTGTTTTTAGATAACAAGTCCTGGAGGAACAAAGAGAAGGGCAGCCCCTTCATCACAGAACTCATCGGGTGCTTCCAAAAATACTCCTGCCGCTGCCACCTAGAGGAGCTATTTCTGAAGGTGAGCGGCATCCTTCCGAAAGAGCTTATCATTATGGGCCTTTCACATGGCAATGACAGACTTTGCCATACAAGCAGAAGTGGAGCAGTGTTAGGTTTCTGTCACTCTGATGTTTAAACTCTGGTTTAGAAAAAGATATCAAGATGTTGATATGCCACAGTTAAAGATCAAAGTAGATCATAATGAAGCACATACAAGCTTGTATGTCATGGGCTATAAAGCTATGAGTTCTTAAAATTCAGAGAATGGTCATATTTAAAATTGGTTTTCCTTGCTTTACTTATAAAATAAATATGTTTTGGGTGGTCTACTGGGTCATGGGTTCTATACTGGTGATGCAGGGGTAATGAGACATATGTGTTAGCATAGCTTACATAGAACTAATACTTTTGCAAGACAGGCAGGGTCAATACTAAAAGGTAGGGTAGTAATGACAGAGAGTGATAATATCAATAGGCTTCAATCCACCAACCCCAGGTGTATACTTTTCCCTCCTGGAATTTTCTGGCTTAATGTGCGAAATGTTTTCTGAGAGTTGATAAGACTTCTCTAGAGCCTGCTTTTGGTTTTAGGTACGGAGTTCATTTGATAAGCCAAATACTGTTGTCCAGATGCCAACTGTAGAGAGATCATCCACTACAAAATATTTCTACCTCTTTCCTGGAAATTGAAAATGGTTAAGTACTAAGAATTGTTGCTATTGGGTGAAATCAATTGCAGAGTGATATTGGTGGGGAGGTCCAATGACCAATGGTCTCTACCGTGGATGATCAAATGAGTGTGCTTTCTTGATGTGATTGGTGACTATTTGCTAGGTTTTATTCTATGTATATGCACTTGAATCCCCTTCATCTCCACAATCATTCAAACAATCAATTAATCAATCAAGTTGGTAAGCAAAATCAAGGCACAAAAGTGATAAACAATAGAAGAGCCAGAGTACTAATTATAAAAATAAAAATAATCTCATGTTTTTATTGTTACCTATATTCATTTATCTCTCATGAACTCTCCTTCTTCTCCCTCTCTGTCTCTCTGTCTCTCTCACACATTTACCGACTTTATCTTTTTCCATGCCTTCTGACACTCTAGTCATAAAATCCTATGGATATTTCAGAACAGGCTCCATCGCCTAATTTACCCAATAGAACTACATTTGGGTATTTAATTATTTTTCGACTAATATTTATCAACCCTATGTGTCAGGTTCTGGTCTAGATGCTTAGAACATACCAAGGAAAAAAGTAAATTAAATTCTTACTCTCAGATAGCTTATATTCTAATAAGTAAAGTCAGACTCTAAATACATGAAAATGTAAATTTATCATAGGTTAGACAGTGATAAAAGTTATATAAAAAAGAGGAGAAAAGGGGACACAAAACTGGATGTTATACTGTTACAGAAAAATAATTTAGGAAAGACTTCTTTGAAATGATGGAATCAGAAACAAAAAAAATGGACAGATTGGGAAAGTGAACCTCTTAATTCTTATTCAGGAAAAATCTACCACCTTAGAACACAGCAAGTACAAATGCCCTGAAGCAGCAATGAGCTTGAGAGGTTTAAAGAACTGCAAAGAGAAGAGAGTGGGAAAAATGGTAGAAAGAGATTTGGAGAAATGGGGAGGAGCCTGGTCACATAGCTGTTGGTGACACCACCACAAATATTTTAACATTTTTATCCTGAGTGAGAGAGAAAACCTTTGGAGTGCAGGCTGCTTGGAATAACCTTCTCTTCTTTCTCTCTTCCACAGGAAGCCCAGCCAAGAAGCCCCTTTTCCAGTTTGGCATGTGTATTTAAACTTTCACTTCAATAAAAATGAAAATGAATGAACTGTGTTTTTCAGGTTCATTAATAGAGAATAGAATTTCAATTAAGATAGTGAGTGAGTAGAAATAAAGTTGGTAAAGCTACCTGGATTTTCTACCTTTAAGTTCACTTAATATCTGCACATCACTGAGGAAAGAGAACCAGCTGGGTGTGGTGGCACATGCCTATAATCCCAGTACTTGGGAGGCTGAGACAGGAGGATGGTAGGTTCAAAGCCAGCTTCAGCAACTTTGCAAGGCTAGCAACATCTTAGGCCCTGTTTCAGAGTAAAAATTAAAAACGGCTGGGGAAGGTAACTTAGAAGTAGAACACCTCTGTGTTCAATCTCTAGTACCCCACACAAAAAACAGGAAAAGTTTTAAAAAGAAATAAAAAAGATATCACCTCACACATTAGGATGACTTCTATGAAAATAGAAAACAGAAAGTAAGTGTTGTCAAAGATGAAAGATGTGGTGCAATTAGTCCCATTGTGCACTGGTGGTTGGAGTATAAACTGGTGTGTCCACTGTGAAAAACAGTATGGTGGTTCCTCAAAAAAATAAAATATATATAATAAAATCTGCTATTTAAGTGTTCAATTGGATGAATTTTTATATTTATATAAATTATCCTTCAATAGAACTTCTAAAAGTAATGCAAAATAAATATATATAATAAAGTAAAATAGAATAGAATTAACATATGATCCAACAATTCTACTTCTGGGTATAAATCTGAAAGCATTTAAAGCAGAGTTTCAACAGATATTTGTGCACCCATGCTTACAGACAGTGTTATTTATAATAGCTAAAGCATGGAAGAAACCCAATAGTCAATGGGCTGAGAAATGGATTTGCAAAATGTGATGGGATACTACTGAGCCTTATAAAAGGAAGAAAATTATGACACATGCTACAGTATGGATGAAACTTGAGGACATTATGCTAGTGAAATAAGTCAGTCACAAAAGCACAAATACTGTACAATTCCACTTATATAGGATAACTAAAGTAGTCAAATTCACAAAGACAGATAGATAGATGGTAGATAGATAGATAGATAGATAGATGATAGAATGGTAGCTGCCAGAGGCTAGAGCAAGGAGGAAATGGGAAGTGTCCTTTTGGCATTGTTGTAACAGAATACCTGAGGCAGGATACTTTATAAATTAAAGACGTTTATTTGGTTTGTGATTCTGGTGGCTGGAGGCTCCAAACAGCATACTGGCAAGGGCCTCTTGGCTACATCACAACATGGAAAAAAACCTGAAAGGTAACTAGCTGCATAGAGAAGGGGTCTCGCTTTCTAACAACACATTCTTGCAAGAACCAAGTTATTCCACATTACCTTCCATTGGTGGGACCCAATGACCTATTACATTACAGTAGGCCTCACCTGTTAAGGGTTCCACTACCTCAACCCTCCACATTGGGGCCCAAGCTTCCAGCACATGAACCTCTGGGGGACATGACACACTCAAATAATATTCAAACCATAGCAGGGAGGTGTGTGTGTGTGTGTGTGTGTGTGTGTGTGTGTGTGTGTGTGTGGTACTGGGGATTGACTGGGGATTGAACCCAGAGGCATTCTACCTCTGAGCTACACCCCCAACCATTTTTAATTTTTGTTTGGAAACAGGGTTTCCCTTGTTTGCTGAGGAGTCTTGCTAAGTTGCTGAGGCTGGAGGCAAACTTGCAATCCTCCTGTCTCAGCCTCCTAAGTACTGGAATTACAGGCATGTACTACCATGCCCGGTGAGAGTTATTATTTAATGGATATAAATTTCAGTTTACAAGATGAAAAAAATTGTCCAATTGTGGTGACTGTAGCATAATATTTTGAATATACCCATTGCCACTGGACTGCACACATAAAAAATGGTTAAGATGGTAAATTCTGGTTATATATACTTTAAAAAAATCAAATATTGAGAAACAAAATGATGGTATGATTGGAGGTAAAAAAAAAAGATGGTGAAAATTATATGGCACAGCAATCATCAATTTACAGAGAGGAGAATTAATCCACTGAGCAACACTGACAGAAGAAAACATGAGGGTTACATATACTATCTAATGTTTCAAAATCAATTAAGGAAAAATTGAAAGTAATGGTATCACCAGTAGAATGGAGATGAGGGACATTTTATTTTGCATATGAAGTAATGGCATTATTCCTATTCTAGATATCAGAAAATTGATTAAATAAGCATTATTTAGAGTTCTAATGATTACTACCAGGAAATGTAAATAGAAATAACTTGGGGAAATTACATCTAGAATGTGGGACTGAAGATGAACTGGGTTTTCTTATATGCTTTTCTATACTACTAGTTGCCTTTTAAATATATTAATTCTACAAGGCATGTTAAAATTATTATTTTTAAGAGTATTCTGTTTTATTTTAATTTCCAAAACAAAGTAGAGATCTATCTAGAAATACAGAGTTGAATATAATTTAAAAAATCTGAAGGCAAAAGGCTAACATACTCAAACATGTGAAAAAGAAAATGTGCAATAGTTCAGAGATTTTAAGCACAAAGATTTTGAATAAGAATTAATAATTTAGTGGCAAAAAATGAAAAAAGGGATAATCTACCAACACTTTCAGTTCCTTAAAGCCATCCCCAAACCAGATAGTCCTTAATGTGCTGACTGTTTCAAATATTTGCCATACATTTTTTGTATGTATGGTACTGGGGATTGAATCCAAGGGCATTCTACCTCTGAGGTATACCCCCAGGCCTTTTTATTTTTTATTTTGAAACAGGGTCTCACTAGGTTGCTGAGAGTTTCACTAAGTTGCTGAGGCTGGTCTTGAACCTTCAGTCCTCCTGTCTCAGCCTCCCAAGTACTGGGATTATATGTGTGTGCTACCTACCATATCTGTCTTGCCATACATTTTGAAGTTAAAAATAAGGCAAACTAAATTAGTGGCGATATGATAATATCATACTAGTACTATAAGGAAAAATAGTGATGGATAAATATGTGCTTTTTAGTTATTTATTGTTGAGTGTCAAAATACCCAAATATTCACACACATAAAACATTAATGCATTAATAAGTTAATGCTTATTGTATGCAAATTATAATATTAATGCTTAATATTATGTTTATTCATATTAATAAATATTAACACAGTAGCATTCAGTATTGTTCATAAGGCAACCAGTGAGCTGGATGGTTCTTCTTGTCTGTGCTGGAATCATCCACGTGAGATCTCCTGAGTATGAGGTAGGCATCTATCTACGAGGCTGAGATCGCCCATGTTGGAGAGCACGCGGCTGGGGACTGATCAAGGAGGGCCTGAGCTGGGATAGCAGGCTGGCCTCCGTGCGATGGCTCTTATTCTCTACCAAACTAGCCCTGGCTTATTTGCATAGAGGATCAGTTGTCTAGTGGTAAGAATAACAAGGAGTTCTAACAATAGAACTCAGAACCTCACAAAGTTCCTTTAAGGAATCGTGGAGCCCCAAACCAGGTCATGAAGCCAATTCAGAGTTCAGGCAAAGGGCATAAATATAAGGCAGCCAATAACTAGGATGGTCAATAAGATCAGTATCACATTAAGTGCTTTACAAAAGAATAGGGGGAAAATTCACAAATCTGCAAGCTAAACATATCATTGTAGTTACTCTATACTATTTAATTAAAGCTAGATGATTCCCATTTTATAAATTTTTTTATTAGTTCATTTTAATGGCCATCATATATCTAGAATTTTTAAAATGTAAGTAAAAATTTCCTTGTATATTGAACAAAAATACATTCATGTATCTCATGGGTAAACAACACCCAGAATTGACAAATGAACAGATTTGGAGAGACTGAAGGAAAGAGATTACTTAACTGGGTTTTCAAACAGTGGTAGGAGTATAATTTCTCTGTCCACTTCTGCCTCTCTCTTCAATCAAGCCTTCCAAATTCACACTTTCTGTGGTGAACAGGGATCAGTGAAGAAAGAGAGGCCACTCTGCTGTGTCTAGGCTGGTGTGGCGCAGGGACAAATAGAGCTTAATTGGATTTATTAACTGTGCTAAAAGTAGACCAGACATAGAACAGAGAGACTTGGATTTGCATGTGAACCCGAATGTTTTCATTTTGATTACTTTGCTATGTCAAAGAGAAAAGTTTCCTAGCAGAGCAGAAGCTCAAGTCTCTCCTGGCAAATATTAAGAAGAGCTCTTAGAGGGTGGAGTTTCCTGGTTCAGCAGCACCAACAGAACACTCTGTTCCTGAGGCAGGAAGACACTTGGGACTGCTTTTGCTTTCATTCTAGTTGCTGCCCCAGGAGCCAGCCGGGCAGGGGCAGTCATGGCTGGTGCATGGCTTGTTTCTCCATGTTTGTGGCTGTTTTGAGGAAGTTACATCTTGGCTCCCAGAAAGGAGGCATGGGGACCCCTCACCAGAAAGGGCAGTTTTAGTCTGGGAGTGGATTGGGGTATGGCGGCTCCTGGTACAGCAGTGAGTATGCAAAATGTCCAAAATATCTTAGTTAATATTATATTTACAACTTCTTGAAAGAAAGAATATATAAGAATATATATATAACCTGAATGTCTGTTCTTTGATTTTTTTCCCTGTAACTTAAGGCTTTTCTTTTGACTCTTACTGATCTGAAATTTTTAACCCACTTTGTAGATGTTTTACTGACAGGGTGAGAAGCCATGCACTGAATGCAGTAACTTGCATTTCTTTCATATTTCTGCTCTCTGTATGACCTTTCATTTATAGCAGCAAGTAAACCAGCTACAGTTTGTGCTCTGTCTCCTCAGGCAGAGCTATCTTCTGGCCCTGGCAACAGAAGCAAAAATGGATTATTATTTTTTATTTTTTTGTGGTACTGGGGATTGAACCCAGGGGCATTCTACCTCTGAGCTCCACCCCCAGCCCGATTTTTTTTATTTTGAAACAGGGTCTCACTAAGTTGCAGAGGGCCTCACAAGTTGCTGAGGCTGGCCATGAACCTGCGATTCTCCTGTCTTAGTCTCCCAAATACTGGGATTACAAGCGTGAGCCACCACACCCAGCAAAAATGGATTATTTTACAGGAGTAATGAGTTCATGTTTTATTGCTACACATATTGAAAGTTTTATATATATATATATATATATATATATATACACACACACAGATAGATAATAGATAGATAGATAGATGGATAGATAGATAGATAGATGATAGATTCTAAAAAATGTAAGCATTAACCATATATGTGAACTTACATGGTCTTATTTAAAACACTCTCCTCGTAACAGAATATTGCTTCAGATGGTGCACACAGCTAGCATGTTGCCGATTCAGGCCTGATTGGGGGTGACAGGGAGGGAGCAGCTAAACTGATTCCTCCAGAACGGATCCATCCCTCACTTAAAAGACATCTGCTGCCAATCAGATGTTTTTGTAAACTAAACAGAAGTAAGTTGCTGAGGCTGGTCTCTAACCTGCCATCCTCCTGTCTCAGTCACCTAAGTACAAAATCAACCTACAAAATCATTAGCACTCATTTACACCAACCATGAATCCACTGAAAAAGAAATAGAGAAAACAATTCCATTCACAGTAACCTGACTGCATGTACTTGCCGTAAGAAAACACTTCCTTGCTTTTCTGTATCTCCTGGTGGACCAGCACGCACAGTCTGTAGACTGGTGCTTTGAATGTCACTGGGCTGTCCATTCCTGTTTGAAAATCTCTAATTGTTGTTAGCAAGTTCTCATAGACCGGTAAATACTTACTACCAAGAGCCTATGATTGGGGAAAACACAAAAAATTATATATTCTTACTGTATATATATCTTACTATATATATATTACATATATATTACATATATATTACATATATATACTTCTTACTATATATATACTTCTTACTATATATATATATACACATATATATCTGTGTGTGTATGTGTGTATACATAAGATATATGTGTGTGTGTGTATATATATAATTGGCATTGGGGATTGAACTCATGGACATTCTACCCCTGAGTTACATTGCTCAGTTGCTAAGGGTCTCATTAAGTTGCTGAGACTGTCCTTGAACCTGTGATCCTTCCGTCTCAGCCTCCCAAGAACTGGGATTGCAGATGCACCCATCACATCTGGCGAATATGATATCTTTTTAAATAAGTTATTTAGAAAAGTGATAGAAAGTAAAGGGATCATAATAAAAAGACTGAACAGAGTTAATTATCACCAAGTTGCTTAGTCAAGTTGCTTCCCTTCTCTATACCTCAGTTTCTCTATCTGTAAAGGAGAGGGTTGAATAAGATAGGTGTCACTTCAAGTGTGGTTCTTGGACTAGCAGCTTTGGCCTCATAAGAGCAATAGTTAGAAATGCAAATTCATATATCCCCCTGGCCTATTAAATAAGAATTTCTGGGAATGTGTATAGGAAGCTTTCTAGGTTATTCGTATGCACAATAACATTTGAGATCCACTAGCCTGGAGCGGAACATCTAAGTGTTTGTCCATATCTAAGATCTTATCATTCTCACAGCTAAGCAACCACCTGAAGAAGACCCGTGTTGACATGGTGAAGTTGGTTGCTAGGAACCTGCTTGACGGCATTCTTGAAGACTTGATGGAAGAGGATGTACTTAGATGAGTTATGCAGAATAGAGGAGGAAAATGTTCACCTCATTGTGAACAACACTGAAATCCTGGTTGGTAATATCATTGAGAAAACTGAAATGGCAAGCAAAATATTTACAGACCTATTCAACTCTAAAAAATATTCAACTCTAAGAAACAGCTGAGACTAAGTGAGCAGCCTGGGCCCAAGGGCTAGTAACTTATCCTTTCTCTACTCTTTTTTATTATTTCTGTCTTTATTTCTCCGATTTATAAGTAAGTAAACTATCCCTATCTCCAGAACCTGTTTTTCTCTATTTATCTTATTTATTTACCAGTACTGAGAATTTAACCCAGGGCATTTTACCTCCGAGTTATATTCCCAGCCCCTTTTATTTTTAAACAGGGTCTTGCTAAGTTGCTTAAGATGGGCTCAAACCTGCACTCTCAGCTTCCCGAGTACTGGGATTATAGGCATTCAAAACCACACGCAGTTATTGATCTGTGTGTGTGTGTGTGTGTGTGTGTGTGTGTGTGTGTGTGTGATACTGGGGATTAAACTCAGGGGCATTCTATCTCCGAGCTACACCCCTAGTCCTTTTGATTTTTATTTTGAGATAGGGTCTCGCTAAATTGCCAATAGTCTCACTACTTTGCTGAGGCAGACCTCAATCCTACAATTTTCCTGTCTCAGACTCCCAAGTACTGGAATTATGGGCAAGTGCCACCATGCCCAGCTATTTATCTTATGTAATAACACAAAATACCCTAACCTACTCCAACCTACTTTTATACTGCTACACATTTTTAAAACAATTTTCACTCTTAATCACACCATGAAATGGACGTATTCATTAAATTATTATGTCTCCCATAATAAACAGTAGTTGACAAAAAGTACAGAGTGAGTGCTGATGTGTTCCAATGAAACTTTATTTACAAAAACAGGTGTCAGCCTGAGTTTGGTCTGTAGGCCACAGTTCATTGACCCCTAGAGTATATTATATATGGAAATGAGTATGTCCCCATTCTTGGAAAATTGTCTTTGTTATTGTTAAAAGATTAACTTTTATACAGGGATGTGCATCTGTTTTTCAAAATCATAAGTGCTATTAAAGAAAAATCTTGATTAAAATTTTGATTATTATTGCAATTACATAACCAGGAAGATAATGAGCTCTTTTTTGTTTATAGAAAGTCTGCTTTCCTTTTCACTTGGCAGAGTCTAAAGTTCTCTAAAGCAAGCACCAGCCTTGGAGGACTGGCCAGATCTCCACGCTTCATACAACAGTCCCATGCGAGGCAGGGTCATTCACTTCTCAGTGCAATGGAAAGTGTTAGAAGTGTGTAGGTGCTAGAAAATTGGTTCTGCTAACAAGTTTGTTTTTCATACTATTTCAGAATTTCATCCGGGAAGTGAGGACGACAATGAATCTGAGAAAAACTCTGCATCATCTTCCTCTTCAACAGGTAACTGCCCTGGACCCCCAGATCACAAGTGAAAACTCTCACACTTATATTGTCCTGAGAGGGTCCCAGTAAAGGCCCACATGTGTGCTCTTAACCAGTTTCCATCATTGGAATGACTATCAGACTAGGGCTTCACCTCCCATTCATTCCCATTCAAAATCTGAAAGTGAAAGTAAGGAAAGGAGACCCTAAGAAAAAAGGAGATGGGCTCAGGCATTGGCTGTCTGTCTAGCAGGTAAGCACCCTGGTTCCTGAGAGCCCTCAGACATCGCTTGGCCATGCTGTGCAGGAGCCCAGTGCTACGGGGAAAGACCATGGCTTTGAGGTTTGGTGGGGGATTCTCTCACTTCTCCCCCTAACAAAGTCCCACGAAGGAAAGGTTAACACTTAACTTCATTGCTCTTCAATCTTCTCAGAATCTAGAAAAGAAAAATAAGGGGGGAAAAAGGAAGAAAAGAAAAAAGTGAAATAAATAAACAAATAAATAAATTTAAAAAAGAAAGTAAATATGAAGGGAACAGAGAGAAGTCTGGGTGTCAGTGTAATGTTTGATAGGTAATGTCTACTCCAGGTCACGTAAGGATGTTATTTGAGCTGAGACAGATTTACAAAGTTTTTATGGAATATCAGAAAGAGAACTGGAGTAACAGCCAAGGAATCTCCCTGCATGGTGCCCATCACCGCTGCTGGCCACTGTGCTCTGGTACATATATCCCCACCCTTCTGACACTCATCATATTTCTAACTAGGGTTGATAACATCTTTAAATAAGATGCTCATAAGATAATAAAGATATAAGAAACTACCAATTGCACAAGACAGGGTAAGGATGTTGTTAATCAAAGCATACCCCACCAAAAAAATACTCAGTATGAAGCCAGGCATGGTGGTAAAGGCCTGTAATCCCAGCACTTGGGAGGCTGAGACAGGAGGATTGCAGGTTCCAGAATAGTTTCAGCAACCTATGGAGACCCTGTTTCAAAACAAAAAATAGAAAGATCTAAGTGTGTAGCTCAGAGGTAGAATGCCCCTGGGTGTAATCCACAGTACCACTAAAAACAACAAAAAAATCTCAGTATGAGTCGCACATTCTGTGTGTATACCAATGAAACTGATGCATTATTTGGCTTCAGTAAATAATTGTGGCGTTTAGAAAGGAGGCAGTGAAGTTGTTCTTTTTGAGTAATGTACTTTCAGAAAGTTTGGACAAATTTACCATGAAATATAAACCCTGTAAATTTTTCATGTTTTTATGTATTCTGCATGTATTAAATGAAAAACTGAATTTTTCCCCATACTGTGTTTATATGGAAGTAAGAAAGATCAAGATCTTGCTGACATTGAGTTTATAGTTTAATGAGGGTAGATACATACTATACATGTGAAAGATGCATAGTTAAATTGCAGAGAATGTAGAAAAGAGGATTCAAGCAAAGAAAGAGATGTTGTGTTTGGGGGCAGGGGTGAGCAGGGTCAAGGGAAGTCAAATTGGTCAGGTGGTTAGTTACGACCACTTGATTGAAGTGACAAGTCAGTATATACCTGAGTGATGGAGAGGGAGATATGTCAAACTCTAAGGCAAGGACCTTAGACAGGAATTATCGTGTCATGTAGGAGGTTTACAGGGAAGATTAATCTGGCATTAATATAGAAAATCAACATAGAAAGGTTAATCTGGCAAAATAAGGTGTAATGGGTAGAACTATTAAATAGAGCTGAGGCACACTGAATAGGGCCTCTTGGCAGTGGGAAAGAATTTGGGTTTTGTTTGCAATTGAAAGCCTTAGAAGATTTTTAGGGGTTTTTTTAACTGTTTTATTAATATGGTCAATCCTTACAAATTTTATGTTATATAGCCTTTGCTCAGCCCACTCATCTCTTACAGTTAACATCCACCACTAAAACAAGTGCTTAAAACAGGTACAAGTATTAAAGAATACTTCCATGCAAGTTAAGTTTTATCTTAGTTTACAGAAACAAATAAAAGCTATGAGAGATATAAGAAGCAGACCTCTCTAATTAAGAATGTACTAATCCATTTCACTAAAATGTACAAGGTGGTTCTAGCTAAAAGCCCAGAGAAACCTTTAATCTCCTATGTTTCTTTCTTTGTCCCATTTCCATTGCCTTTTTCTTCCCTTTTTTCTATCATCTATTCTATTTTTTCCCAATGATACTCTATTTTTTCTTTTTTCCCTCTTTTTTTCTCCATCTTTGAATTTACTTTCTTCCATCCAGATTCTCAATTCTTCCTTTTAATTCCAGTGCTCAAATCTTTAAATGTTAATAGAGTAAAGTAAATTGCAGAGGGAACATTAATTTGGCCATTATGGGAACAGTATGGAACTTCCTCAAAAAACTGAAAGCAGCCAGGCGTGGTGGCGCACCCTTGTAATCCCAGTACTTGGGAGGCTGAGACAGGAGGATCGGGGTCGCAGCCAGCCTCAGCTACTTAGTGAGGCCCTCTGCAACTTAGTAAGACCCTGTTTCAAAATAAAGAATAAAAAATAGGGCTAGGGGTGTAGCCCAGAGGTAGAATGTCCCTGGGTTCAATCCCCAGTACCGCACAAAAAAAAAGTGAAAGCAGAATTACTATGTGATCCAGCAATCCTACTCCCAGGTATACATTCAAAGAAAATGTAGTGAGTATGTCGAAGAGATATCTATACTCACATGTTCTTTGCAGCATTACACATAATAGCCAAGAAATGGAAACAATTTAAATGTTCATAAACTTATGAATGATAAAATGTGGTACACATATACAATGGAATACTATTCAGCCATAAAAAATGAAATCCTAGCCAGGCATAGTAGTGCACGCTTGTAAACCCAGTACTTGGGAGGCTGAGACAGGAGGATCCCAGGTTTGCGGCCAGTCTCAGCTACTTAGTGAGGTCCTCCTCAACTTAGTGAGACCCTGTTTCAAAATAAAGAATTCAAAATAGGGCTGAGAGTATAGTTCAGAGGAAGAATCCACCTGGGTTCAATCCCCAGTACCGCAAAAAAAAAAAAAAAAAGAAATCCTGTCATATGTAACAACATGGATGGAACTGAAGGTCATTGTGTTCAATGAAATAAACTGGGCACAAAAAGACAATTATTTCATGATCTCACTCATATTTAGAAAAGCTGACCTCATAGAATTTGAGAGTAGAATGATGATTGACAAAAATGGGGCAGAAAGGACAGAAACAGCTTTTAGACTGAGGTTATAGTATAGAGATGATAACAAGTGGTTAAATTTACTAATGGATTGAGTACATGATAAGAGAAGAAGGAGTCAAACTTTTGTTTTTGGTTTGGCAACTGGATGAATGGTGCCATTTATGAAGTTAGGAAAAACTTGTTCACAGGGGAAACAGATGTGTAGAGAAGACAAATATTGGGATCTTGCTTTGAACATCTTTAGTCGAAACACACGTTATCTCTAAAGGAAGAAATGGTGAACAGGTAGGTAGCTGTACAACTGCAGAGTTCATGGGGGAAAACATGCCTTGGAATGAATTGTGGATTAGTAGCATGGAGGGTATTTAAAATGATGAGACTGAGCCCGGTGTGGTGGTGCACGCCTGTAATCCCAGTACTTGGGAGGCTGAGACAAGAGGATCGCAGGTTCGAGGACAGCCTCAGCAACTTAGTGAGGCTTTCAGCAAATTAGTGAGACCCTATTTCCAAATAAAAAATAAAATAGGGCTGGGGGTATAGCCTGGAGATAGAAGGCCCCTGAGTTCCACCCCAGTACTACAAAATAATAAAAATAAAATGATGAGACTGGAGGATGCACACTGGGGAGAAAGCATTGTTAGAAAATATTGTAGGGCCCAGTATAGAACAACCCAACTTTTAGAGGTATGGGAAGACCAGAAGAACCAGCAATGAAGACAGGTTTAGGAAGAATGGCTGGAAAATACAGCTGTCACAGATGCTGTGAAAGGGGATGTGCTCCACCATGTGAAATGCTAAGAAAGCAACAGGGCCAGTGGGGGCCTCGGTAACAAGCATCTCACCCAATTGATAAGGATAACAGCCATATTGGATTGCATACAAGGAAAAAAGAGGCAAAAATGAGAGAAAAAAGTGAAGATGATGCCTTTAAGGCATTATTTTGAGGAGTGAAGTTGGGAAATGTGATGATAGTTGGAGAAGAGACAGGGCTAAAGGAAGGTTTGTAGAAAGCTGATTGATAAGGTATGCTAATATGGGGAAAACACAGTGAGAAGAGAGGGAGAAATTGATGATGTAGAGCGAGGGGTAGGGTAAATGACTTAGTAAACTCTGTGTGGGTGAGAGCGGAGGGAATTCATAGTCTAAGTAGAGATGATGTCCTTAGATCAGAGGAAGGGCACCTCTCCCTCTATAGAAGGAAGGAAAGTAGAATGGATGGGTGGAAGTATAGGTAAAATGATGGGTCTGTTGGTGAAAATGGTGAAATAATTCTTATGCAAAAAATATTATAAGGAACAGAAAGCTTGTTGTCTTAAGGAAAAACAGAACCAAGTATAGACATTTTCAAATATTTTAAGATATCCATTCATTAACACTTATAAACTTCTAACTTTGCAGATATCATTGTAGACACTGGGAATACAAAGATGAAAGACATCTTCCAGTTCTTATGGAACAATAAACACAAGTAAGATACAATACAAATAATTGTGTATACGAGAACATTTTCATTTAAGAATGGAAACATAGAGGAAGACATACGAAATAAAGGAAGAATTTATGGGCTTTCTTTGGGAAAGGAAATAGATGTTTTTTGTATGATCTTGATGTGATCAATACAGACCAATACCTAGAGGGTACACTATTTAAGTACACAGAACTGTCAAGAATGTCTCAGAACGTTGTATGTTGCCCATCCACGGAACAGTCAGAGTTGTAATGAGAGAGCTGGGATATTATAAATGGAGTTCAAATATCTACATAGTAATTTGATAGAGCTCAGTGAACATCCACCTTCCTGACGGATTCTAGATTCTGTGTTTATGTGGCTCAAATGTGTTAAATCTGAAAGATTAGTCAATGCTGTAACCACTAGAAAAACACACAAATTTATGGTAGGGTTCATAATCAGCAGAAAGAAAAAGCGGGTGGGCCACCCAAGACTTTTGTTTTAGTGATTTAAAATACAAAACAAGTTCTTATTTTGTGTACTTTTCAGTGGAATAGTAGTAGGCATTCCTGAGAAATGAGAGCATAGTCGATAGATGGCCATGATTGTCAGGCAAAGGACATTACCACTTAGTTTATTTTTGTTTTTCTCTTTCAGGTTCTCAGGGAACTCAGTTGAGTACCCAAGTTAATGATACATTGAAGGCTTGTCCTCCTGACCATTCCCATAGACTGAAGGCAAAAGAAGAAGATGAAATGATATGATAGGGAAAGAGGAGATTTTCCTGTGGAAGCCGAGCATGGTGCTGCACACCTATAATCCCAGTACTTGAGACTCTGAGATAGGAGGATCGTAGTTCTGAAGCCAGGCTCAGCAATTTAATGAGGCCCTCAACAGTTTAGTGAGAAACTATTTCAAAATAAAAAATAAAATAGGGCTGAGTGTGTGTCTCAGATGTAAAATGCCCCTGGGTTCAATTCTCAGTACCAAGACAAAAAAAAAAAAAAACAAGACACTGGGGCACACTGGATATTTTAGTTTGTGTCACAAATGCTTTAAGATTAGGACAAAGGGCATTGGACAGTATCTAATAAAGTGATCTTCCCATTAGGTTTTCTATTTCTTTCATCTTGTCCTGGACACATTCTCAACTCCTCTCTTCCACTTGTCAAGATTTCTGTTGGTCCACTTTCTAATTATGCAAGCCTATTTTTTTGGACTTTGGAGGCAAAAAAAAAAAGAGGTGCCTGGAGCAAATTATTCTCTGCCCCTTGATTGCAGATATATCCAGTGATGGAGAAGGAAGGCCAAACATACCTGGCCTTCATCATCTGCCACAAGGAATTCGACTTCCTTTCTTCTCATGGAGATGGTGCTGAGACTGACCTTTTGAGTATGCAAGCCCTGATTCAAACCCTTGAAACTCAGTGGACATAAAAGTGAATCTCACATCTCAGGTAATGGCCCCAGAGATTGGGACAAGCTCAACTCCCTCTTAAACAATTTTAACCTCTTCCTCAGCAGCATCAAGAATGAGATATATCATAGTACAGGAATTATATTTGCTGTAGCATAATAACCTCTTTATTTCAATCTTATCCAATGCACAGTCTCATAGCAAAGATCTAAAGAATTTCTGTAGAATAGTATTTCACTAAAAATGTTGGCTCTTCTTGAAGTCCTGATCTGAGAGGCATCTATTATTTGAAGGTCTGGGTAATAAATGAGCTCTGGTTCCTCTCTCAGTCTCCCAAGTACTGGGATTACAAGCATGCACCACCATGCCCAGCTTAGCCCAGTGTTTTTTAACAGAACCTTGGATTTCTGAAGAGGTTAGGAGATGAAATATAATGAGGGTCATTGAGATGACAAGTCTCTCCATAGGGCTAATTTGTTTTCATCTGTAATACAATGGAGTTCCTGGAAGTTTTAAATAAATAAATAAATAAATAAATAAATAAATAAATAAATGCCAGACAGGCAGACAAAGACTTTTCTATTGACAAAAATTAAAAAAATATCCAGTTCCTTCATCCTGGAACAACAGAAAGTTAGGTTTAAATGCTTTCTCTAAAGTCATCACAGGCACTTTTGGCAGAGTCAGCACCACAATTTTTTTTATGTCTTTACACCTAGATACATAATTTTGACACTATTAAAATCACAAGTTTGTTCTGTACTAGCAGGTAGGTTTAGGAACCAGAGCTACAGGCTTAATGTAGTTACTTTCTGGACTGAGCCTAAGAGTAATACTGGAGGTAGAATTCCCCTACGTTCAATCCCCAATGCCACAAAAATACCCACAAAAAAAACACGGGTCTATATGTTATATAAAATCCCTACTAATTTTAATATTATACACATCTAAATTTTATGGGTTTTTGTCAGAGTACTATTTCTCTTATAACCCCAGCTAATAACACCTAATTCTTTAGTGCTTATTTATTTTGTGAATTCCAACTAATATTTTAGTACAAACTATATATGGAGAGTTTCTTGATAATTTCTCTAGAATCTTTTTTCTGTTGGTGTGTGTTGTATGTGTGTGTTTGTGTGTTAATGGGAATTGAGCCCAGGGGCATCGTACCTCTGAGATACACCCCCAGCCTCATATTTTTTATTTTTTTTATTTTGAAACAGGGTTTCATCAAGTTTCTGATGGCTTTACTAAGTTACTGAGGTTGGCTTCAAACCTGTGATCCTCCTGTCTCAGCCTCCCAAGCATTGTGATTACAGGCATGCTCAGTTTAGAGTCTCTTTAGGAAATGAAAGCAGAGCTAATGCAGTTTGCTGCCCACTGAGAGTACCAATCCCCAGATAGCACACATGGCTGGTGTTTATGTCACATGGTGCTCTGAATGGAATCTGAGGTACAAGCATAGGGACTAAGGGCAGATGTTCTTCATGATGACACTCTCCACACAATTTTCAACAAGTTTAACTGTCAGAGTCTCCGGAAAAAAAACAAGGTCTTTGTCCTGCAGATCCACCTAGGCAGTGAGTCTAAGTTGGGCCCCAGGGAGTGACCCTGCACTTTTTCCTATTTAGTGGATGTTTATGCTTCATTTCCCCAGAGATGAGTGAGGGAAACACTATTTTAGTATTACTCTTAGGCTCAGTCCAGAAAATAACTACATTAAGCCTATATCATTTTGTGTGTGGGGGGGGGATCCTGGGGATTGAACTCAGGGAAATTTTACCTCCGAGCTACACCCCCAGCCCTATTTTATATTTTATTTTGAAACATGGTCTTGCTACGTTGCTGAGGCTGGCTTCGAACCTGCAATCCTTCTCTCTCATTAAGTTGCTGAGGCTGGCTTCGAACCTGCAATCCTTCTCTCTCAACCTCCCAAGTACTGGAATTACAGGTGTGTGTCACCATGTCCAGCACCTGTATCATTTTTAAATAAATGATACATAGCCTACAGTAACCCAGAAACTGTGACAGAAGGATCCCAGGTTCATTTGAGGCCAACCTAAGCAACTTATTAAAATCTTTAGCAACTTAGAAAGATGCTCAGCAACTTAGCAAGACCCTGTTTCAAATTAAAAAGAGATGAGGTTGTAATTGGGGGGGGGTAAAATGCCCTTGTGTTCAATCCCCAGGACCAAATTAATTAATTAATAATGTAAAATAGCCCAATAATTTGGGCCTATATTATCAATATGGCTTTTTTTTAATCATTTGTGTGCTCTTTGATGTTCTGAGTCAGTGAAGTCATTTTTCTAGCAGCAAGACACTTGCATTTCTTAAACACCATGATGAAGTATACTAAAATAAGGGTATTTTGGTAAGAGAGTGAGATTGTGTAAGCCTGTATGTGTGTGTATGTGTGGGGGGAGTAATGATCACATCTTTCATAAGACATGCTGCCTTTCCCAGGAGGTGCTGGAATTGACTGGGTGACCACTCCTGGGGTCTTGGGTCCCGCCCGAGAGTGACGCGAATTGACAGGGAAAAATGAGCGTCGACGGCCCGAAAAACCATACCTCGGACCGGGAGTCATGTCTGGCACGATCTCGTTTATTAGAAAGCCAAATCCCTCCTTTATAGTAGAGGCAATACAGGAAACTCGCAAGCAGTAGGGTGTGACACCACGCCCCCCTGTAACCTATCATAGGTAGAGGCACCTGTCGTCTGTGAGCACGGAAGGAGGTAACTGCTTATCACAGCCCTCCTGAGGCTAGGTGGTGCTATCTGCGGGACCTCCCTCCGAGGAATTCGCCAGCGCCATCTTTGCCATTAATATGCTGAATTACTGCCATGTGGGAGAGGCCCGGTACTCTAGAGCAGGCTTCTGCCAGTCCACCAGGCCCTTTCATGGCACTGGGTGGAGACCCCTACACTGGGGAGAAGCCACTGCAGATATGCATGAGCAGCCCTTGTATACCTAGAGCCGGGATGATGCTACTACAAAGGTCCCTGTGGAACAGGATTTCATTGCTTTCAAATCTTCCACCCTACTCCAGAGTGACTTCAGAATGGAGAATGTATAAATTTCCTATTAGTTTCTATATAGCATGCATGCTTTTATATGTATATATATATGAGATCTTATCATTGAACATTTCTTCTCTAATAAGATATTTTAGGTAAAGAAAAGGGTTAAAATAGTGAGACTTTCATAATTAGAAAGCCACAAATCTTGATTTGCGAGGAAACATTCAAAATAAGCAGGACTTTGGTGAGGATCCAAATGAGATAAACTGTAAGAAAGTGAAGAATGTTTTGTTTTGATTTGCTTTTAAAATAGAGCATAAAGGCATCATCTTCTCATTATTTGGTTCACCTGATCACTTCCTAGCAATTAAACAGCTCAACCAGTGAACCTATTGGACTGTTATTTGAATCTAGTCTTAGGAATATACTTAACATTTAAATGCTTATCCTCAGGCCAATGCAGCCAGGGAATAAAAGCCAATCCTTTGACAGGAAAGTCATAGTAAAAGGTAGAAGCAGACCATAGAAATAGAGAATATTCTTGCTTGCTCATAGTCAACCTAGCAGATCATCTCTTTGTCATCCAAAGTATTGTTCTACTAAGAATTTAGATAACAAGGCAATTTTAGAAACCAAATTTGCACAATTCATGATTCTAAGTGCTTTGGTGTAGTGATTACAAAATTCGATGTTCATAGAAATCACTTTGATGTATTGTTAAAATGTAGATTTCTGATTGAGTATGTCTGGAGTGGGTCCTGAGGCTCTGCCTTTCTAAAAAGCTTCATAGTGACAGCTCTGTTGTTGGAGCATGGCCAGGTATGAGTAGCCAGGGACAAGAGGACTCTTTCATTTTAATCACTGAACAGGAAAAAGGCCATGTGCTCAGTATCCTCCCATGACTAGAATCGTGCCTCTTCTATTTATTTTATATTGGAATTTTAATAAGATCTTATTTGAAAGAAGGGTTGTATACTTTTAGCTGGTAAATAAAGTTAAAAAAGTCAAATAGGGCCTGAAACATATACTCTGAAAAATTGCTTAATGTGGTTGAGAAAAAATCTAATATGTAAAATTTTTGCATTAATTTTTTGTACACATAATTGTGTGCTAGGACTGGGCTAGGTACAAAGAAAATACTCCACAAATGAAGCAGATATGATTACTAACCTTTATGAAGTTCATATTCAGGCTAGGGAAGTGAAAATTAATTGGGAGGAAAAGCACAAGCACACATAACAGAAATGAACAATGATTGTCAATGTTTATAAGCACTTTAAAGAAAAATGGGTGCCAACATTTGAAAGAGAAAGGAGTTAGCCACACAAGGGTAAGAAAGAAACATTCTAAAAAAGAAAAGAAGTGTGCATGAAGGACCTAAGAAACAGAGGAGCTTGGAAGAGGGGCCAGGGTGGCTGGAGCAGAGTCAGGAGAGAGGGCCAATAGAGAGGCAGGAGAGGGAGACACGGGACAGATAATGGGATGCCTTCTATGAGCTTTCATACTAATAGTAACAGGAAATTTTGGTGAGATTTCTTATTTGGAAACAGGGTCTCACTAGGTTGCTGAAAGCCTCACTAAATTGCTGAGGCTGTCCTTGAACCTGCAATCCTCCAGTCTCAGCCTCCCAAGTACTAGGATTACAAGCGTGTGCCACCACACCCAGCTTAATTTTGGTGAGATTTAAGCAATGGAATGATAAGATGTTTATCATTAAATTATCTCTCTGGGGGCGGTGTGGGGAGTGAATTACTGAATTACGGTCAGTAAGAGGGGATAGAGAAATGGGTCGAAATTCTACTGCAATGTTGCATGCCAGAGCTGATAATGGATGTTGTGGAATGAAGTAAGTTGTTGGATCTGAGAAATAATTTGTATATAAAATTAATATGGCCTGGTGGTTTAGTGGTTATGGTAGTGAATAGAAAGAAAGAGATGACAGAGGTGCCTGGGTGTGCAAACAGATGATTGTGGTACATTCATTTAAATGGAACCCTGGGAATTAAGATACATTAGAAGCATGTCAGGGAAGTGTATGTGACAAGTGGCTTTGGTGCTCTGTGCTCAGAGTCTACACAGAAAGTCTCCATGGAGGTCCAGCTGTATGTTAGGTACTGAGGTGCGTGTTACTTCTTTCCCTGACTGATTGCCAGTGAAAACTTGGTTTTATTTGCCATGTGTAAGTAATGATTATTCCAATATCAGCTGAAAAACCCTCCAGTTAACATTTCTCTCAAGAAACTACTCAGTGAGGGAGAAT
Organism: Glis glis; assembly: GCA_004027185.1. Taxonomy (NCBI): domain Eukaryota; kingdom Metazoa; phylum Chordata; class Mammalia; order Rodentia; family Gliridae; genus Glis; species Glis glis. Next base: position 15,358 of record PVJS01014733.1, on the reverse strand, counting down.
ATCTGTGTCTGATGCATACACAAAGTACAGTAATTGTAAATGCTCTGTGCAGCTGATGTTTGGTCTCATCAAGAACTCGGTTTTGCAGTCACATCCTTCGCTGTTTGTGATGGCCCCGCTGTACCACAGGGTCAACTCCAGGGCTGCTGGATATATGCTGAGGCAGTGAGGACCTAGGACAGATCTTCCCACTGTGGGATGGCAGGTTCAAGTCCCATTCCTAAAGGTATTTCTAGCCAGAGAGATTAGTTCTAGCTATATCTTACCTCTAATAGCCTGAATATTCCAGTTCCCTTCTCTAATTTTCAAGGAAAATGAAGACATTATGGGCTTTATGAATCTATTACTTAATTGACTTATTTATTTATAGTGTTGGGGATTGAACCCAGGGCTTCGTGCATGCTAGGCAATCAGTCTACCACTGAGATAAATCCCCAGTCTTGAATCTGTTATTGTAAAAGACCAATTTCTGATCAAGAATATTTTTATACCAAACTTCTTGCAAGCATTATCATATCATCACTGAATTAATGAATAATAAATTCTTTAAAATTTTGTTTGTTTTCTCATTTTCCCATAAAAGTAAGTCATGCTCATTACAGAAAAAAGTTTAAGTATAAAAACCCGTAAGTATTTTTAGTGTGCTTTTACTGGTGCATTATAGTCACACATCATAATGAAAATCTTGACAGTAACATACATGCACACAGCCCTTGGTGCCCCCTGCCTCCCCATTTCCCCGCTTCCCAATACAGAGTACTGAGATTGACGATGGTACATTCTCATATGTACACTTAGTCAATGGTAGTAATTCCATTAATGAACCTCGCTCTTTTCCCTCACCTTCCCTTAGACCACCTCCCTGCCTCCGCTGTGTAGAGTCCCTCTGGTATCCCAATTACTCCCTAGCTTGCACATATTAGAGAAAACATCTGATCCTTCACTTCCATAAAAGTATTTTTAATGAAGAAAAATAATTGCTAATCTTTTGAAAATCTATTTGTTAAAATATCAACTTATTTTTATGTAGTTCATTTACTTTTTTACTCTATTTTGTCTCTATTTTTATTTATTTTATCATAACCATTACCAATGGCAATTAACATGTCCTAAATATGAATTTTTTATTTTATAATATCCATTAGGCATATACAGTACATACTACTTTATTTTTATCCTACTTTCAGATGTTATTTTCAATATTGCCTATAATCTACATGATGATGAATATTTTTATGCTTTTATATTTCTATGGAAGTAGGTTTATTTTCTTAGAATATATTCCTAAAAGAGAAATTACTGGATCCAAATATAAATAATTGTATAGCTTTGGATAAATTATTGTCAAATTTTCATGCAAAATTATGTGCACAAAAAATCTAAGGTAGAGAAATGTCTCTTTTTACAACTGTTTCTATTTCCACACACTGAAATTAGTGAACTTCATTCACATATCTTCTGTTTGTAACATTCTTTTTATTAGCTACTTTTTTGTAAATTATTAACTCATATTATTTTTATATTTCATTTCAACTTTTGTCTTTCTGACCAATTTGTGTAAATTCTTTATATGTATTAATAATTATATTAGTTCTTGATCATATACCTGCAAACATTTTAAGTTAGATTCTTAGTTTAAATTTTATGGATGATATTATGTGACATATAGAATATTTAATTTTTTAGTAGTGGAATCCATTTATACTTCCTTCTGTGTTTTCTTCTATTTTTTAACCTTATTGTATTACCATCTATAATTTCTTACAATTGTTTTATTTATTTATTCATTTATTTATTTATTATTTATGTATTTATTTATTTATTTATTTATTTATACTGGGGATTGAACCCAGGGGCATTCTATCTCTGAGCTACACCCCCAGTCCTATTTTATTCTTTATTTTGAAACAGGGACTTGCTAAGTTGCTCAGGTTGTCCTCAAACTTGCAATCCTACTGTCTCAGCCACCCAAAATAGTGGTATTATAGGACTGTGAGACCATACCTGGCTACGATATTTTAAAAATACTATATCCTTCTTTAAAGTAAATATATTTTCTATGAACTGTGGGATGAAGATATTATTGCTTTTTTCAATGAATTGCCAAATTATCAAATATATACCTCTTAAATCATGCTTGTTTTTCTTATAAATTGTAACATTGTCATTCATGTTAATTTAGAATATGTTATGGGCTATTTTTGAGGTTATAATAAAAAGATACTGGACTTTGGTATTCACTTTAGGGAATCTTTTAATCATTGGCAATCAAAATGCACTCACTCTAGCTTAAAAAATGAAAACAAAAACAAAACCAAAAAACAAAAACCTTGATGTAACCATACACCAAGTAACCTGATATTGTTCCAGGCTAAGAGATAAAAATAGCCAAGTGTCTGGAAATCTGGTCTAAAAATAGACAATCTGGTACTCTCATTCCCTCTGATTAGAAAAACATTTTATACCTAAGTTCACTTACAAATTCACATATGGATGCATGCAAATGCCAGTCTCAAAGCACACTCCAGCCAGCAAGAACAGGGAAGAGCCAACAAAGCACATGCCCATTCCCTTCCAGGAGCCACTTATGCTTATCAACTACTAATCAAAAGTTAGACACAGAGCACCTCTTAGCTGCAATGGAGTTGAGGCATGAAGTGTTTATTGTATATTCACACATGCCTAGCTAAAATTTGAGGATTCTATTAGGAAAGGGGAAAACAAAAACACTGAGTCTCAACTGGCTGCCTCTGTCACATACTGTTTCCATATTTAATGGCTGCCTAGTAGAGCTATTCATGGAATGAAGTTTACTAATTTAGGTAATTTCCAAATTGATTATTATCTTAAGCACTTCTATAATAGAAATTTCCTTGCACATATATCTTTGAGTTCCTGTTTGACAATATTATTGGAATAAACTCTTAGAACTGAAGTGACATGGTTAAGAAACATTAAAATGCTACCTCTTTTTCACTGTTTCCACACAGAGTGGCCTTAAACTTATAGGAACTGAGTCTTGGGCTGCTTCTCTGGCTTCGAGCCCCACTGATTCTCTTCCTCTTACCTGACAAGCACATCCTCAGTTCAGAATTTGCAACCCTCTCTACCTGAAGTAATCCACCTTCCTATACCATATCTAGATGCCTCAGAACTTCTTTCAGCCCTATGCAAAATTAATACCTTATCAGTAAGGCTTTCCTGACCACCTCTCTTGCTCTGGTAATCCTTATATCTTTACCCCTTTTCATTTGTTTTGCACTTAACTACCTTAACACACACTGCATAGTTACATTTTACTATTTACATATCCATTTCTTGCCAAGGAATGTAAGCTTTTGCATAAGGACAGGAATCTTGTTTCATTTGTTATGGTATTCACAGTGCTTAAAATAATATGGTATTCACAGTGCTTAAAATAATAGAGTAGATACTCAATAATTCTTGACTAGATAAATGAATCTATCTAAAAAGCATTATGCTCTGGAGCTATGAGATCAAGAGTGCAATATATTTTGCAAATACAAAATTAAGTCCTGTTATGAAGTTTTTTGCCAATTTTATCAAATATATTCCAGTTTTTCCTAGATTCTTCTTTTGGAACATGCAGTATTTATGTGTTAGAAATTCATAATATGTCATTTCTTTCATGGCCCAAAATCTCCCATTCAAAAAATAGTGTTTGCATGAATATTCTTTGTTAGTTATCAATGACACAGCTATGAACAAGATAGACATGTTTTCTACTGTGTGTGTGTGTGTGTGTGTGTGGTACAGGGAATTGACCCCAGGGGCATTCTACCTCTGAGCTACAGCCTCAGCCTATTTTATTTTTTATTTTGAAATAGGGTCCCACTAAGTTGCTGAGGATCTCATTAAGTTGCTGAGGCTGGCCTTGAATCTGCAATTCTCCTATCTCAGCCTCGCAAGTACTGGGATTACAGGTGTATGCCATCACACCAGGCTGTTTTCTCTCTATATATAGAGCTATTTCCTCCAGATCCATCCTATTAATGACTGGCAGCTGGGCTCTCACAGTTGCCTTTATCAGATTTCTAGCTTTGTAACTTAATTCTTGCTTTTCTTGCTCCCTCTACATCAAACCAGTTACCTAATCTGCCAATTTTTTTTCCAAATCTATTCTCTGCTATGCTTACTTTCTCTGTCTAGGTCAGTACTCCCTTACCTCTCATTGGAGATAGTGCCTGGGCTTATCACTGGTCAGCCTCCATCCAGATCTCTGTCCCTCCAATACTCAAATGAGAGTGCACAGAAACCTACGTCACCCCATCAGCTCACTAATTCCTGTCCTTCTCAGATGAAAGTGCAACATCTTCTCATATTTTGCAACCCCCATGTGACTGTACTTCTTTCAACTTTCCCTCTTACATGCTATTTTGAAGCCAAACAATAGCGAGCTACTTATAATTCTCTAAATTATGTTTTATGTACCTCTGTGTACTCTCTGAGCTTTTGTGTGTGCTAATCTTACTTCCCAGGAATGACCAAATTCTCTACACCCAGGACCCTTCATAACTGTTGAAATTTCAATTCTCTCATAATAAGAAATATAGCATTGACAACAGTAGGAGTATGAGCAAATATGTGAAGAAACCATTTCTGATGTTTTTATTTATGCTAGGAGCATCACAGAAACTATAAACGTTTTCTCATTGAAGAGTTAGCTCCTAGACTATCTCCTCAATGAAGTTTTCTTTACAATTTTCTCCCAACTACTGTTATTCCTCCAACATATTTCACAAGTTTCTGAGAAGCAGTATTTATAATACAAGATCCAAGTAGGGCAAAAGATACCACTGTATATAGGGATGGAACTTAATACAAAGAACATTTAATATGGTATTGTCACACTAAAATAGATAAAGGAATATAGAATAAATACAGAGTTACCTCCAGAAGCATCTACCAGTCCTAAGTCTGCAGGAAATCAAAAGAAGTTGAGATTATCAGAATGGAAATATTTGCAGGGAGGAGCCCTGCAAAATAAGGTCTTAGTCTTGTGAGGAAAGGGCATGGTAGAATTGCTGCTGATTTTGAAGCCTGGGCAGAGTCCCATGACATAGACTCCAAAACTCTCAGGAGAAGGCTCCACTAGCTGCTGTGACTCTCTCAAGGAGGTATGGTCAGGCTTGTCCTAGGTGTGGTGGAGGAAGCCAGGACATGAAATTAACCACCACTTTCAGAGGAAGGAAGTGTTGATGGTCTAATGTTCATAGGAAACAAGAAACAATTAAGTTGCACTCTCACCTTTATGCTTTCTAATCTTTTCTTTGACCTTTATGGGCTAACAGGAGGCTGGCTGAGTGAGCAAAAAACAGTGTTCACAGAATCCCACCCAAATATCATAGATCAAAGTACAGAAGTGCAAAATTTAAGTTAATAAATAACAACTTAAAAACTGGTACAGTGCACTGCAATATGCTGTATACTTTGCTTATTACTATAAGACACACACACATACAAAAAAAAAAAACCCGCCAGGTTGTTCATCTTTGTATCATTCAGGATTTGATCAGAGAAGCAGAACCACCTGGAAGCTGGTTAGGTGGTCTATGTAAGGCTGATGCTTCTGTGTCTGTGGCTGGAGCCTAAAGTTCCTGTAGCAATCAAGAGTCGGAAGAAGATGGGGACTTGACATGAAGGAAGCAGGACAAGCTGGGGTCTGCACTGATCAGCTAGAAACTAGAAGAATGAACTGAATTCACACCAGGCTCAGTTTCCAAGCCTCCGATTCTGTTTTTCTTTTTTTAAAATATACTTTTATTGGTGCATTGTAGTCTCGCATCATAATGTAGTTCAGCAATATGAACATACATGCACACAGCATTTGGTGAGCTTCAGGAGAAACTAATGTTACACTCACCCCTGGCTATAAATATTCATCTGACCCAGAAGCTGAAGAAGAAGGCCACTGGACCTGGAGGAGCACTGGGGCCTGGCTGCTTCCTCAGGCCAACTAGGTAAGCGACAACGCACCCCAGCTACAAAGTGGCTCGTGTCCTTCACCAGCTTCCCACATCTAAAATACACATGGACATTGCTTCACTTCTACCTTCCAAACCTCATGAAAAATAGATCTTGTGAATAAAACTAACCTGAAGCTATGCAGAGAAGTGAATTACGAGAAACCTATTTCATTAAGTTGACACAATAAAATGGCCTGCATACAGTGCATTATGAATATGTATGCACATATGCTCAGATACATCAATTCATTGACTTCTCTCATTCCTTCTGCATTCTCTTCCTAGATGAAGTCATTCAATTTCATGGTATTTAATGTCATCTACATTCCAAACTTTGTGTTACTCAGTAGATTCGTCCTCTAAGGTTCACATCAATATTTAATTACCAACTTAATATCTCCCTTGAGTCATAATTCCAAAATTTTAATTTTCATTTAGCATGCACTTTTATACCCCAACTTACTCCCCTTGCAATATCCCTACTTTCATAGTAGAGATCATGTATAGAGCCAGAAACCTGGAAGCTATCCTTGATTCTCCTGCAAATCCCATGTAAAGTTAGTCACTAGTTCTGTTGATTCTTTCTCAGTTTCACCCAATTCTCCACATCCTGTGTATGGGTCTAGGTCAAGGCACTATCAACTCTTACACGGGAGATAAAAATTATCTCTTAAATTCTCCTCTTTTGTTGTTCAGGAAAAATATTGGGGAAAAAAGAAAAAAATGAATTTTGTGTGTATGACACTAATCAAATTAGATGGTCAATGAGATTCTGTAATGGATATTTGTTATACTAATGAGAATATTCAATTTTGCCAGAGAAAAGAAAAAAAAACAGAATGAATGGAATTCATAAGGAAGTACTAAATATAGATAGTAATTTGTCAGAAAGTAAACATAAGAGATATAGGGAAACTCATAGGAAAGTATGAGTATATAAAATGAATAAAAAGTAACTTATGAGACACAGACAGGAAGGATTCCTATGATTTGGTAAATATAGATTCTAAGTAACATGTAAGACAACCAAAGACAGAAGAAATAGAAAACGTGATGGGACAAAAATGGGCTGCTTAGAGATGCAGGAGATGGAAGGATCTGCATCATGATGATGCCACCTCTAGTCCAAAGATTGTGTCACCCTTCAACTGTCTGCTGATGCCCATTTTGGTCTCACATATGCCTTTTCCAAGAAATGAAGATGAGACCAAAGGCTGATCAACCAGAAAACCAACAGCTACATTTGCATCAAGCACATTTCCTCTGCATGTCCCTGAAAGAGCAGATGTGTGTCCTGGACTCAGGCTATCTTCCTCTACCACCCTCACTTGCTCAGAACTTGACTCTGGTCCTATGACTGAACCATCACATATGAAGGCTGATAGAACCAGAAGGAAGCAGAATTTAAGGATGTCATGACCCAGGATCCAGGGTCCTTTCATGCTGCTTGTAACTGTTTCTTTTGCAATATTTTAATCAGTTTAACAAGCCACAGGGTTTTGCAATGTGAATGTATTGTGACAGTCTTTCTGTTCCTTGACCTCTGAGACAGCTCACCAGTTAGTGCTTCCACAGCATCAAAGTTCCTTCCCACAAAACACATTCTCAGCTAGTTTAATGGCCTTTTGTCTTGGTAGAAGACTTGACTTGCTTCTGGACACAATAATATCAAGGCTGTGATTTTTCCAAGTCAGGCATAAGACAAGTTAACAGGATAAATTTACATTCCTTAATGAGGCTGAAACGTGTTCTTTAGAAGAAATGTGATCTACTTAGAATTGGTGTGTTTGCCCTTGCTTAATTTGGGAAGAAATCCATCCTTAATCTTCATTGGTGGTGAGAAGAAAGATTCCTCAAGTCAAGAAAATGGAGTACCTGGCTATTATTCACTTAAGCATAGTCTGGGCAGAAGAAAGCCTTCAGTGGCATCAGGACAAAGTCCAAGGTGCCAGACTGAAAGGCTTGGGTAGGGAAAGGAGGCCTGGGACTCTTATGGGAATGTAACTTCTGAAGGAAGGCAAATAGGAAAAATGCTGCTAATAGAGGAGGGCCTGCAGGGCAAGAGTTGGATTTTGAAGGTGAAGAGAAATTATATAAGTGATTGAAACTTAAAAGGAACACACACACATACTTAAGAAGAAAGGCATCCCTCCCTCTCTCTCTGTCTTGCTCTGGCAGCTTTCAGAGTCCTTTCCATTCTCAGGAATGAGAATGAATCCTTAGTTAAATCCTCCACTAAGAAATCCATGTTTTTTGGTCAGACTTGAAAATTCTCAAGGAAAGAGTGCTCCCATTTTCTAATAGTTTCAGAACTCAAGAATTAGGGTATTGAGCTTCTGAGATATAGGAAAATCCAGGGTGTTCTTTTCTGTTCTCCTATACTCAGCTGTTACTCACAGTGACGCTTCTGTCACGAGACGTGTGGGGTCATTTCTCCCCACACAAGCAATGCTCCAACTCACACCAGCTGGGTACCCTACATACAATTGCATTCAATTCTGATACTATCACTTCAAGCTAATGTCAGAACCTACAGGTTATGGTGTCACAGGAGAAGAGATGATTCTGAGAAGGGTCCAAGGTGTTCCCAGTGGGGGAGAGAGGGGAAAACTCAACTCAGGATTGTCGGGGTCCTTAGTTTAAGTAATGAAACAAAATTCAGCACTGGCCAGTTAGAGATATAGATGGGGATTTATTTACATTCTTCCTTCGTGTGTGTGTATGTGTGTGTGTGTGTGTGTGTGTGTGCGTGCGTGTGTATATGTGTGTATGTGCATTACTGGGGACTGAACCTGAGATAGGATAGGAAAATAAAAACTAATAGGTACAAAAGGAGAAAAATTGGAAAGGAAGCATGAATTATAGTTTTAAAATCTGGAAACTTCATAATCTTTGTCTTCAACCTTCCAGGACTGCTTCTTTCTTAGGCAAAAACCCTCAGTAGCCCCACACCCTTAATCATAATCCTAAAATGTTTCCTAATATGTTTCATAATCCTAAAATTAATCCTAAAAAGGATTCATAAGAAAGGTCAAACTCTGGTGCCACCCAGCCACAACCCATTGATGCCAGGAACCTGCAGATTCTGAGGAAGTCCATACCTCCACCCTTGCTATGCACCCCTACCCACCCCCCTCACGGGGTCTCCTATAAATGAAGAATTGTGATACTCCAAAGGTGCTCTCTCCTTCTTGAGATGGCTCAAGTTCTCCCTTGAAAGTGTATTCCCCACTTTCCTAAATAAAACTATCTTTGTCTCTGACTGGCGCGTGCTGAAATTCTTTTCTCCCACAGAAGCCAAGGACCCCACCAATCCTGACTTCCTGAGGTGAGGAATCAACCCATCACCCCCAACAAACCCAGAGGCATTCTACCTCTGAACTACAACCCCAGCCCTTTTTATGTTTTTATTTTGCGGTACCGGGGATTAGAACCCAGGGGCATTCTACCTCCGAGCTACACCCCCAGCCCTATTTTTTTATATACTTTATTTTGAAGCAGGTCTCACTAAGTTGCAGAGGGCCGCACTAAGTAGCTGAGGCTGGCCATGAACCCGGATCCTCTGGTCTCTGCCTCCCAAGTACTGGGATTATAAGCGTGTGCCACCACGCCTGGCTTATGTTTTTATTTTGAAACAGTTTCACTAAGTTGCCAAGGCTGGCCTTGAACTTGCAATCTTCCTGACTCAATCTACCAAGTACTGGGATTACAGGCATTTGTTTCTTCTCTCTGATCTCAAGAAGACCAGTCACATAACTCCTCATTTCAGACACCAGTCACAAGTAGCGGATTGTCACTTACACTTCTGACCAATGTGCTATAAACTGTAGTCTTCACAACCCTCTTCTTGGGTTCAGTTAATTAGCTAGAGCTAAGGGGGACAGATTGCTTAGCATTTACCAATTTATTGATAATGGATATAATATAGGATACAGATGAACAGCCAGATGAAGAGGTATATAGGGTGAAGTCTAGAAGGGTCCTGAGCACATGAGTTTCTGTCTCCATGGAGCTGAGGTATGCCAAACACCAGCATCTGGATGTATTCACCAAGTCAAGAATCTCCTTGAACCCCATAGTTCAGAGCTTTTTATGAGGACTTCATCACATGGTCACGCTTCATTACTATCTCCAGTTCAGGTCCTCGTTCTTCTCTCTGAAGAATAGGGAATGGAGCTGAAATTTCTAAGCTTATGATCATGGCTTGATGTTTCTGGTGACCAGGCCTAGCCAGAGGCCCACCAAAAGTCACCTCATTAGAAAAAAAGATACTTCTATCAGCCAGGAAATTCTAAGGGCTTTAGGAACTCTGCATTAGGAACCAGGGTCAAAGACAAATATCAGAACAAAGAGTCTCCTGAGGTAGAAGAAATAAATAAGTAGAAAGGAGACATGAGGGTGAACAAAGGAAATATAACTTTAACATGGAAACCTGTGGAAAGACCTGTTAGATCCAGCAGTTTTCCACCATGCTGTTCTTGCACGTCTGACTTACTGGTGGCAGGATCCCTTTTTGCAGAAAGTAAAATTTGCCTTGCCAAGCTGCTTTCAAATGTGTATCTTTTCTTACGACACCATAGAAATTTATTTCTGACAATACAAAACCTTAGCAGGACCTCCTCACCTCTCTAATTTCCTTTCACAGGTTCTCTGAACCATACTCTGCCAAGTGATTTCTCACCTCAGGATCCCCACATATTCACATCCAGTTCCCTCTGTTGGAAATGATCCTCCCTTCACTGTCCCTGGGCTAATTCATATGCTTCCTTGAGCAATCGACTTAGGAGGTACTCTGGCATTGAAGATTCCTCTGCTCCCCAGTCTAAACTGGATGGCCTGCTACTCACTGGCACAATAGTGAGACATTTTTCTTCTTGGATGCCCTTTTCACAATTTGTAATTATATATTTGCCAACATGGTTTATAGTCCGTCCTCCCCTAAAGCTATAAACTCCACTAAAGATCATACTTATTTTATTCCCCTGAGTACATTTTCTACAGGAGTATATGAAACAGAAATGATACCATAAATATTTATGAAATAGGAAACATTCCCAGCTAAAGTGTATGTTCTCAAAAAGAAAGGGACCCACCATACTAGATATACTGGCGATTAGGCTATGTGGAAAAGAAATCAACTCATTTATAGATAAGAATTTAAGTATCTTTTATGACTCAAGTTCAAAGTGTTTTATCTTCATGCCAAAATATTAGAAGCACAACATCAGATTCATGGACTCGATCAGGACTTCTAGAATAATAAAAAGAGCTATGGTCTGAGAGATTCATTCCACTTCTTTCCAATTCTATTTAAATACCAGAAAATCTTCTTGATTTTGTACCTACTAGAATGAGTTGTAAAAAGCAAAATTCAAAACCTTCATTTCCATTCACATTAAGAGATGACCCTGTGCATACATCCTGCACTGGCAGGGAGAGGTACTGATCACATGCAGACAATTTTCTGGTTCTTGACTTAACATTGACATGATACTATGTCTGCCTTTGGGAGTGTTTAAAATGCATCATTGTGAACATATCAAAACTTGTGAAAGACTCAGAAATATTTTCAAGCTCTAATTTTTCTTAGGATATAGTGGAACCTGTTGTAATTATCTTAATATACTGCACCTGCTTCAGAAATAAAGTAAATCATCACATGACCCCGGACCATAGCCCATTACCTCCATGACAAAAGAAATGCTGTGTATAAAACACAGGTTTTATTTGTATCCTTTAGCCAGAATTATTTTTAACTCAAAACAACAACAAAAAATCAATATTAGGCATACGTAAGACTTTTCATTTCTGTTTACCTACTATCAAAGTACAGATCTATCTGTTAGAAGTAAATTTCTATGGCATCGTTAAAAAAAGACATGTAGTTGAAAGCAGCGCGGCAAGGCGAATTTTACTTTTTGCAAAAAGGGTTCCTGTCGGCAGGAAGGTCTTGCATGTAAGGAACAACATGGAGGAAATTACGGAATTATGGGCATTTTATCTTCAGCGCAGGGCTTCTGTGCTGTGCTCCTATTGGTGGGAACACAGCCTCACAATCTTTATGCCATTGGCTGAAGGGGATGCCGGGGGAGGGGTTGGAACTCACAAGTTTTAGGAAATGCTATTTACAAAAATACAAGCACAGGTCTACAAATACACTTACACAAATGGCAGCTTTACAACATGGCGCCCAAGTCAAGCCATTCCTTTGATAGAAAAGATCTATTTTTCACATATCTAAGGGATACATTTAGGTAAGACACAATCACTATTGTTGAAATTGGGGCTGATATTTTTGTCCCTCTTCTTCCCATTGAGTTCTGAACCAACTAATAAGTCCACACACTATTTAGAGGAAAACATAAATAAAAATAGCTGCTTTATTACTGATTAAGTTAGCATCCTAATAAGATTTGGAAGACCTTTTGTCTGAAAGTACGTGTGCTACGCTCCCAGAAGGCCACCCTCTTCCCAGCTGCATTCACAGACTGATGCAGTCAAATTATTTTGCTGGAGAGACAAGAGTGAATACTTTCTAAGGACTTGCCATCTGAAAAAGGGGCAAAGAAAAGGCCAAAGTAATTATATACAGTATGCTCTAATATTACAAATTAGATATATTACTTTGCTTTCCATTGTGAAAGAGGAGTAGAAGGATAGAAAGAGGGCAGAAGTTCCCTTCTTAGTGTGGTTCCTTCCTGGTTAGTGGAATGAATGCTGCCTTTGCAAGCCAGCATAGACATTCAGGATGAACAAGATCACAGATATAGTTCACAACTTCCTTCTCATTTCTTAGCTTTTTCTTACTCCTCAGTTCACAATTTAAATATTTCTTTCTGTTTCAAGCTTCCTTGACCACACAGATAAGTCCCTGTTACTTCCCCTAAATATATGCATTGCTCTCTGCTCTCATTAGAAAGTTAATGGGGGAAAGTAAATTTTGAAATTTTAAGGATTGTAAATTGTATGAAGGAGGAAACAATTGTATTATACCCTATACACAAAGTTAAACTATGACTTTTTAAAATTTTATAGAATTAACAGAAAATATGAAGGAGCAAAAAAATCAATGTAAGTAGTTCTTGTTATATATGAGAAAGTTAAAAAATAGAGTAAGCATAATTACATTGCACCAATAAAATTATAAAAAACAAGATTTCCTTACCACAGGGGATATTAGGAAAACATATCAGTTTTTCATTTCTTTGTAAATAGTATGTTCACTCTTAAAATAATTCTTGATTTTCATCCCAGTTACTAATAATTTCAAAGTAGCAGTGCTTGGGCCTGGACCATTGCTAGGGTTTCCTTGTTTGTATTTATACCTGCATCTTGTTAGGCAGACAGGTATCAAGTGATAAATCAAGTTGTCATAGAAAAAAGAAAGGCACAAGGATTAATTAGTTAAAATTAAGGCTGAGGTAAAATTAAGCTGGCATGGTCACATATTGGGTAAGAAAATAAGTAGAAGGAGGAAGACAGAAACTAGAGGTGACACAGGGCCATAAACTTCTCTACTTCTGAAGGTGCTAATTGTCTGCCCAGGAACATGCCACCAAAGAATGAATTGACTGCTTTTATTATTCAAACCCTGTTCAACCAGAGATAAATATTTCTCACTTGTTGACCAAGGTATAGGGTATCAATGTTGAATTATACATGTAAAAGGAGCAGTGAGGAGTTTTGCAAATTGACATAGATACAGGGGAAGACCTGGGGTATTCCAGTGTCCCCACAAACCCTGGAACAGAGCAAGGATGGCATTGCTTGTACAGTCTTAGCTTCCACTCATGGCCCAGACGCACATCTGTGAGTGTGTGCTTGTGTGTGTTAAAGTTCACATAACATAAAACTCACTCTTGATCCATTTTAAAGTATACAACACAGTAGCTTTTAGTTCAGTCACAATGTTTAATAACCATCACCACTAGGTAATTTCAGGATATTTTCATCACACTAAAAGTGTGATATTTTCATCACACATACTTGCATATTAAGCTATTACAACCTATCTTCTCTCCCCTGGGCTCTTAGCCACTCATCTTCTTTCAGATTTGCCTATTGTGGAGATTCCATTTAAATGAAACCATATCATATGTGTCCTTTTTGTCTGACTTCTCTCATCTAGCCCAAAGTTTCCAAGATTCATCCATGTTGTAGCATCTATCAATACTTAATTTACTTTTCTATGACCAAATACTATTCCATGTGTGGCTATACCACAATTTCCTTATCCATGTATCCACTGACGGCTATTTAAATTGTTTCCACTCTGATTATTATGAGTAATGCTGCTTTAAACATTCATGTAAAAGTGTTTCTTTCATTTAACATGTTTTCAAATTGAGCTTATTTTAATTCTCTTGGAAATCTCTAAGAGTAGAAATGTTTTCAAATTGAGAGTATTTTAATTCTCTTGAGAAAAATATCTAGGAGTAGAAATGTTGGGTTCTATGGTAATTCTACATTTCTGTTTTTGATTAGTCTCTTGCTTGTTCTGACTGTTACCACTTACTCTGACAGCAGCAACTATTTCATTTGCTTTTAATTGTCTTGAGAAATGCCAGTGGGTATTGTCCTCAGTGCTGGGAGAATTCTGAGTTAAGCAAAATAAAGACAAGCCCTTTGAGCCAGGCCTTTGGGGAGCTACCAGACAGGTCAAGATATACAATTACAAATTTTTTAAAATACAGTCCACTTCACACCCTCTGGTACTAGACACCTGTGAGGAATGTGGATTGGTGACTTCAAGGCCACCACATGCAGGAGAGAAGGAGATGGGACTGAGGTCAGAATGCTATGAAGCTTTATTACTGAAATTCAGAAATTTTTTTGACTAAGCATCCCTCCAGTTACTATAGACTTTGAGTTTGTTTCCAGAATTCCCCCAAAAAGTAGATTCATACAGTTTTTATTTATTGTTTTTTCAGGATGACAGAATTTTGGATTTCCTTACTCTGCCATTTTTGTTAATATTGACTCAACGCATATATATTGGGTGATTTATTGAGCAAAGAGTAATAAAAAATCAACTAATAACTAAGAAATTTTAACTGAGAAATATTTTAAATTTATCTACCATTGTGCCTTTCAAACAGTCAAAATGATAAACTAGAAATATTTTGTCCATTTTATTAAAAAAATTGGTATGGTATGATCACATAAATACATTAATTACATTAATAATTATTGTTAATGTGGATTTATTTAACACCTTCCTCAATATTATGAGACATGAAATGTCAGTTATTATCTTCAAAGTAGGTGAGCACAGCTTTGATCCAGAATGCATCATACATAGTTTTTTTCATCTCTGGAGATAGTAATAAAAAGAAGGGAAACTGTTTTTTTTTTTTTTTTTTTTTTTTTTT
>PVJS01014732.1:0-39942 GCA_004027185.1 Glis glis | reverse complement strand
ACACACACACACACACACACACACACACACACACACACAACAACAACAACAAATAGACCCACATCGAATAATATTCATGAGATTTCAGAAATTGGAGGAGAACAACCTAAATGCATCCAGAGAGAAAAATACTGTGTTCAAATGAAGGATCAAGAATAGAATGGCATTGAAATTCTCGAGAGCATCACTACTGCCAATGGAAAACTGTGCAGGAAATGATTTCCACCCAAGAATTCTATACTCCATCTAACCTCAATTAAGTGTGAGGGGAGAATAAAGACATTTTAAGACTTGTCCTATATCAGAAAATGTAACTCCCAGGCACCCTTTTTCAGGAAGCTACAGGAAAGATGGCTTCATTTTTTAAAAAAGGGATTAGACCTAGAAAGAAGAGGTCACAGAAGCCAGGAAAGAGGAGGCTACCACACAGTCCAGAGGCCGGGGAATGTCTGCTGGTGGAGATGAAGGATCACGTGGCCCGCCCAGTCAGAATGCTCTGGGATGAGGTCTCTAAGAAACCAAAGGGGAAGCTCTATCTTATATACACCGAAACATGTCGAGCGAAGACTTTAAAAGTTGAGAGAGAATTTGAGTTTGGATTCATAATCAGTTCACAGAAAATACAGCAAATGGTAAAAAAAAAAGATAACGATTATCTCTAAGGGGGAGAAAAAAACTGAAAGGTGGCACATGCTTGTAATCCCAGTACTTGGGAGGCTGAGATAGGAGGATCACAGGTTCGAGGATAGCCTCATCAAATAGTGAGACTCTCATCAACCTCGTGAGACCCTGTTTCCAAATAAGAATAAAAGAGGGCTGGGGGTCTAGGTCGGAGATAGAATGCTCCTGGGTTCAATCCCCAGAACCCCCCCCCCCACACACACACAAAGAAGGAAAATGTAATTCTAGTACATAGCTCAGCTATCAGGAGCATGCCTGAAGTCCTGATAATGTGGACACTGCATACCGATCTAACCAAAGTTAGTCACCCATCCTGGTAGAAAGATGGTGGTACCCGAAGCATATGGAGCAGAGGGTGTAGCAGAGGGGGCTGCTGGCTGTGAAAGAGCCTAGTCCTCATCTTTCACAGTAAGAACTCAGTGAATAGTGACTGAATAAAAATGAAAATTCACGGAACAGCATAGGAATCAGTAAACCGGCCTCCAGGCCCGTCACCTGTGTTTGTTAATAAAGTTTTATTGGCACACAGCCATGCCCCTTTGTATACACATAACTGCTTTTATGCTACGACAGCAGGGTTGGGGTAGTTGCACCAGAGACCATATGGCTCTCAGAGCCTGAAATATTTACTCTTTCATTCTTTATAGGAAACGCTCACTGGCGCCTTGAGTAGCAAGCGAGCATCTTTAAATGTTTGGAGACAAACACCAAAGGGGAAAAAAAAATCTGAAAATTGAACAGCTATTTTTCTTCATCATCAAATAGAACTATTTTACACTTTAAAAAGTTATTTGTATTACTTTAATAAAAATAAAAGCAAAATAAAAAAGAGGCATGAATATCAATTATCAGAGGTGCCAGGCAGTTTTTCCAGGGTGATGACAAAAATATTAAAAATTCATCTCCATCCTTTGATGTCTTCTCTTGATTTTTTTTGACAACTTAATTGTTTATAATCCGTCTTTGAGTCAACTTTCCTCTCTTTTGCCTTTTTATTTTTAGCTTTGGTAAGAAACCAAGGCAAGAAGTCAAGGATGAGGTTTTAAATGACTTTTCTACACTCTAAATGAATCGGGGGAAGAGGGGCTTGCCGGGGCCCAGGCAATTCGCAACTTCAATTTAGGTACATAGATTTGATTTTACTCGACCCAAAGTGATCTCCAATCATCTTCCAACTTCAACTTACTTATTTCAAAAGGAAGCAGCCAGACTCCCTTTCCATCCATTGATCAGAGTTGGTGACATCCTTCCTTCCGAAAGTGATCTTGCAACGGTAGAGCATCCATAATTAATCTAGAAGTCAACTGTCTTAGCCATTAAACAGGGTTCCAATTCAGTAGTGCTTTGGGCATTGTCCCAGCACTCTGAAAGGTCATTCTCTAGCCACTGCTTCAAGAAAAACAATAAGGACACTTTCCGGAAAATGTACTTTTCTTATAAGCACGATGTCTATAATATATTAATATTATACCGTAGATGTGATTGCAAATAGTTCTGTTCTTGGGTTTGGGATGTGAAAAAGAAGGCGCCGCTATTATATTCTCAGGTTAATATTTATGACCTGACTTAGCAGGAATTTAGGTTGCAACACTGTCAGTTACCGAAGCTTATAGGCCCAGCGGGACCTGCATGCTGGGCGCGCTCGCTGAGCCAGCCGGCCAGCTCTCCCGGCTCGTGGGGAGCATGCTCTCTCTCTCTCAGGGTTTTGTCCACCTCTCCCTCTCTGCCTGGCTGCGTCACATTAGCGTATTTAGCAGGCATTTACTGGGTCCCTACTATGTGCTTCACTCTGTGTGAAACCTAGCAGAGAACCCAAAGATGGCTGAGATGACAACATGCTGGGAAGATGTGACACGCGCACATGCGACTGTTAAGTGACAATGCAGGGCCACAGAGGGCCACAAGATGTCGTGAGTGGTTAAGAGCCATGCTCTCTGGGAGTTAGCAGTGGCTAAGGAAGGAGATGGACTCTACCATGGGAACAGAAGCCTGGGCCAGCTACTGGGATGGGTAGAGAGAAGGGGAGAGGTGTTTCCCAGCAGAGAGTCGAGGCACAGAGGCAGCGTTGAGCACAGGTCATGCCTGAAGGTCCGCAATTATGGCTGGGAAAGGAGGCCCAGAATTCAAACCACAGCAATTGAATACCAGATACCAGCCGAGGGTTTGTGTTCCCTCAGATTCACGTGTTGAAAACCCTAACCTCCAATTGGATGATATCAGGAGGTGGGGCCGTAGGAGGGGACTAGGTGGTGTGGGTGGAACCCTCAGGGAGGGCGACCTTAGAAAAGAGGCCTGAGAGAGACTCCTTACCCTTCCATGATGCAAGGACACAGCAAGAAAGTGTTGCCTGTGCGGAATTATCCCTCGCCAGAGCCTGAATCTTCAGGTGTCTTGATCTTGGCCCTCTGAGCCTCCAGAACCGAGGAAGGAATTTCTATTGATCATTGGTCACCCAGTGTACAGTATGTTTTGGGGGGGGTATAGTATTTTTTTTTGGTGGTACCAGGGATTGAACCCAGGGGCATTCTACCTCTGAGCTACACCCCAGCCCCATTTTATTTTGAAACAGGGTCTCGCTAAGTTATCTCAACTGGCCTCGAACTTGTGATTCTTCTCTCTCAGCCTCATGAGTACTGGGATTACGGGTGTGCGTCACCCGCCTGGCTAATAGTATTTGTTATAGCAACACGAACGGACTAAAACACCATTGATTAGGCTTTTTACCCAAACTGCATGGCTAGTGGTAGTCTCAACCCTAATCAAGGTCTTCTGAGGGTTTATTCTCTCTGTAAGATATGGAGTTGTCCATATGGAAGACAGTCCAGTTAACATACCATCCATTATCTCCATCCACTGGCCTCAGAATTTTGCAATTAATATGTGAGATTATCCCTGAGTGTAGTCAAGAATTCAGTATCAGATGGTCAACAGTCCATGCACTTATTGATAAATCTGACTATGCTTATTTATATCTACTACTAAGTCAACAGCCAAAAATGGGGAGAATTTGCAAAGTTTGCAAGAAACATGGCAAGGCTTCTTCCAGGGGTATAACGATATGAAGTCGATGAGGTCGAGCTATGACCTCCTGGCATCAGGGTTTAGATGGATGCAGGATAGAACTGCCTAGAAAAGGTCAGGACTAGGGCTGTGGCTGAGAGAGGTCTGGCAGGCATCCTAGGCCAGCAAGGAAGAAGAGATTGCAGGGAAACACCCGGAGCAGGAAGAACCAGGCAAAAATTACAAGGAAGAACACAGACCCTTGTCAAGGGGCCACTGTCCATCCGGTGCCGTGCAACATTATTCCTTCAATCCTCACAGCACTCCAGCAAGATGCTTTTATTATCCTCATCTGAATAAACAAACTGAAACTTGGAGAAGCCAAGCGATTTACTCAGGGTTGCACAGCTTCTGAAGCCGGAAGCTGGATTAAAACTTGTTCTGACTTGCCATAGACCATATCGTTTACATTATTCAGTGCAGCCTTTCAGGGCTGGTTGGCCAAAGGTGAGTCCCAGGAGGCTGCTCAGGCAAAAGGACTGATGGTTTCAAGAAAGGCTGCTTGGAGAGCTGGGTCTTGGAGTGGGCCATTAGGATGAGTCAGGTTTGCATAGTCAGAAAAAGAAGAGCTAGCCTGTGCATTTATTAAGCAAATTGCATGCACCACAATGAGGTGCAAAATACCACCAACAAACCAACCTCATTGGCTGGACATTTCCACCTTTGTCCATGTGCCCATTTTTGGGGGGTTAATTCTTCAGTTCAAGTGTACATTTGTTTGTTTACCAAAACTAGAAACAGACTAATTGTAACATGCAAAGTTTTGTACTGAATAATGCAAGGGATGAAGAAATGAAAGACCTGGGGCTTCTTGTAAGGAACACACAGCCTATCATTTATAATGCTAAATAGTTGATCAGAGTGTTGTTGGAACCGGAAAGAGGACAGCTGGCTTAGCCCAGTGGCTATGAAGGGTTTCCAGAAGGGTCGACACTTAGGTGTTCAGAGCAGTGTGGAACAGCTGAAGTACACAGCACAGGTGGGGGATGGCGGAGGAGAAGACTGGAGAAGTGGGCAAGGGCCGGACCTCGTACTGCCAGGGGAGGGAGCTGGGACTTTATACTAGGGGCAATGAAATAGTAGGAAATATTTTAAAGAGAGAAGTGATCAGATTCATGCATTAGGAAAACAACCCTAGGAGCAATGTGGAGGATGTAATGAGGTGGTGGGATTATTAAATGGGATACTACAGTAATCCAGGCAAGAAATTAGGATTTTCTGAATGTAACCAAATCAACTGCCCTTGATATGAGAAGATAGGACAGACTCAAGAGCCATTAATTGGCCTTGCCATCTGGTGGTGGGTTAGGATCGAAGGTGAGAGGAAGAAAACGACCATGTATCAAGTGCTTTCTAGGTCATAGGCATGGCATAAGACCTATGTCATAGGTCATGTATGTCATAATCTTTCACATGCAAGAGCCCACTTAATACTTATAAAAAAAAGCCGGGCGTGGTGGCACACACTTGTAATCCTAGTACTTGGGAGGCTGAGACAGGAGGATCACAGGTTCGAAGCCAGTATCAGCAACTTAGTGAGGCTTTTAGCAACTTAGTGAAACCCTGTTTCAAAATAAAATATATAATTGGGCTGGGGGTGTAGCTTGGAGGTAGAAGGCCCCTGGGTTCCATCTCTGGAACCACAAACACACAAAAGTAATAGTTATAAAAAACCTTCCAGGTAGATACTATTTCCCCATTTATGGGTGAGGGAACAGACGTAGAATAAGTGATTTTCCAAGGTCACATATGGAGCAGAGGTGGCTCTGTGCTTTGGGCTCAGGTCTGTCTAACATCAAAGCCAATGTCTCTTCTTCTACCCACCACTCACTGTCCAAGATGCTGCTCCGCTTTCTGACCTGCATGACGAGATAAAGGCTGGTGCCACTGGCCAGGAGAGGTAAATCCAGAGGAGCAGCAGGTTCAGGAGAGGAAGAAAAGCTCAGTTTTGGTTGGAATGTTTGCATCTGTGGTTATAAGAGTAAGACAACAAGGAAGTCCCATATGATGGTTTTGACTTTACAAGAGAAATCAGGGCTGGAGATCAGGACCAAGGAGGTCTCAGCATGCTGGGGTGGGGGCAGGAGCTTGATGAGGCCACTGGTGGATGTGATTTCTCAGGGATTGTGCAGAGGGAAAGGGAAGAAAGCCAAGGAAGGAGCCTGGGTCAGACCAGAATTGGAGGAAGAGGATTCTGGGCAGAGACTGGGAAGGACAGTCAAAGAGATGAGGAGAAAGCAGAGGAGAGCAGTAACAGAGATGAAAAAGGAGGTGTTTTCAAGATGGACAGAGGTTCAGCCAGCGATCATGCAGGGTAGGACTCCTGGAGGCACCCATCGGGTCCTAACCTCTGGAGTTATCCAACATGGTGGCCCTGGGGCCCACAGAACCCAGTGCTGAGGAGTGGCAAAGATAAGAAAAGGCAGAAGGTATCCATTTGGTTTAGTAACTACAAGGTCGCTGGGGACATTAGTGAGGGCAATTTTAGCGGAGTGATGGGGGAAAGAAAATAGTGTAGAGGATTGAGGGGTGACTGGGAAGTGACCCAGAGATAGTTCCCATAAAACACATGTATGAAGAGGGAGGGAAGGCAATCATTAGAAATAGGTTTGGGGTCTGGAGAGAAGCTGCAAGCATATTTCATACTGAGGGGATAGAAGTTCACAGGGATGCAGGATGGGGAGGGCCTCATGGATGGAGAGAGGTGCTGGAGAACACGGGTGGGAGTGAGGGACCCCATCCTGAGGACTTCACGGGAAATGCCACGGATGAAAATTGTCCGAGGAGTTTCCGGTGGCTCTTACTTCTGTGAGAGGAAGCAGATGAAGTCACCTGATGATGTGAAGGGGGCAGTTGTGAGATAGAGGGCTGACATAGCACGGGACAGCCATCAAGGTGTGGGAGAGGGAGCAGGAGAGTCGGGCTGAGCTGGGGCTGACCTGAAGGAGTTGTCCTGATTGGCCGGAGGATCATAGAATAGAGAAAAGGCTGTGGGCAGGTTTCAGAGACCTCAGGGAATGCAGAGAATGGTTAGAAGAGCATGGCAGTGGGCAGGGCGGGCTGAGTGTGTTGGCAGCCAGATGGTATGATTCTCAAAAGCGGAGGTATTTTTATATCATAGTAAAGGAATAATTGTAGGGAAGTTGCACCGTGGAAGTGGAAAAATACCAACCTGCCTCCCATTCTCTACCTGGAAGATGGGCCCCTCCATTGATGAGCTTGCAGGGAAAGTCTGTCCCCAGGACCAAGTTAAAATTCAGAGTTGGGAATACGTGCTCTGTATTGTGGGGGGCATCTGGGGGACCAATGCCCCCAAAGGGGAAAGGGAATCTGAAGGGCCCAGCAGCAATGGGTGGCAGGAAGGCAGCTGTGGGCTGAGATGGGGCAGGGCCAGGGGGAGAAGAAACATAGGGTGCTACCATGTGAGCTTTGATGTTCACAAGGTCCCAGAGTTCATGCTTGATACTTTCCATGTCATTTTCTTCTCCCCTAACCAAGTTGAGGACTTCATGCGTCTCAATCCATAATCTACGCCTCACCTCTTGCAAGGTTCCTTTGCTTGGTCTCAGTGCCCTTGGAAGCTCTCTCTGTTTAATTCATGATAGATGCTACTGTTAGATGGATTTTCCTACAGCATCCTATGCACAGTCCCTGGCCTGCACTATGAGCTTTTGCCCCTACAAGAGGGAACTTCACAAGGGCAGGTTCTGGCCGGTCACTGCTGGAGTCCCAGTGTCCAGCATGGGGCCTGGCAGGAGGGAGTCCCAGTGTGTTTCTAGATAGAGTTCAGAAGCTTTCCAGCAGGAAGGGCAAGATGGGCAGACCTGGGTCTCTTGGGGGCCATCTTAGCCCATGCAATGAGGTCACCATTTTGGACCGGCTTAACCATGTACACAGTACATGCTAAGTGGAAAATGTCCGCATGTAGACAAGCTTCCTTGGACCAGATGGGACCAAAAGCTGGACATTGATGACCTCCTATTCTCCCTGAAATGTTCACCTTGCCACTCCCTGGTCTTAACTTGTGTTTGCCACTCCCTGGTCTTAACTTGTGATCTTCCCATTTGCTTTGTTTGAACCTCTATATAAGAAAGGCCTTGATTATATAAGGAGAATTTGTCATCTTGGATCTCCTCCCCGACCCCCCAATTATTAAATTCTCTCCAAATTATTATATCAGACTTCATGTCGGTATTGTGCGAGAAGACTATTGATCAGGAAGCTGCCTGGTGCAGCGACCTTCCGTGGCAGGAACCATGGAACAATCTTCAGGAAGCTGTCTGGTGCAGCGACCTTCCGTGGCAGGAACCACGGAATAGTTATTAGGGAGCTGCTTAAAGCAGCAACTATCCATGGCAGGACTACAGAGCAAGCAGCGTCCGCCAGAGCACCCCAATATGGGTCTTCATTTGTAAATGAGGTAGCCCTGGGGCTGTGCAGCAGAAACTGATGCCCAGGCTATAGTCCCAGACCACACAACTAGCTTGTGGATGGTCCAGGCCTATGGTCCACTCTTGTCCATTCACAGCCCCTCAGAGCATCCGTGGGTGGTCCTCTTGAATGTTTTCCTGTAGCACTGTGACATCTAAGCCTTCCACCACCACCAGTCTCATCACCTGGCTGTCCCGTGCCCTCACGGCGCTGAGACCTGCCCACATTGGCCACAGCCCTTCGTTGGGTTGGCCCTTGTCTAACTCTGATGGTTGGTGGGTCGGTATCCAGTTCTGTCACGAAGCTGCCCTTCACATCTCTGCTCTGTCCGTCCTCGCAGAGCTGCTGTTCCTTTCTTGATCAGTAACTGAGTACTGAGAAAATTGACTGACATCATTTTCTCTTTGTATTCATGCATTTCATCCCCCCAACTTGAAGATAAACCCTGTGGTGGTGCAGGGGTTGCTGCAGATTTACAGACTCTCAGAAGAGAGGGTATCCTTGGAACCCATATTTTGCAGCACATTTATTTCTCAGATGGTGCCACTAAGGCCCAGGGGAGGGAAGTGACTTACCCATGATCTTTTGTGTGTGTGTGTGTGTGTGTGTGTGTGTGTGTGTGTGTGTGGTACTGGGGATTGAACCCAGTGGCATTCTACCTCCAAGCTACACCCTCAGCCCTATTTTATTTGGAAACAGGGTCTTGCTAAGTTGCTGAGAGCCTTGCTAAATTGCTGCAGCTGTCCACGAACCTGGGATCCTCCTGTCTCAGCCCCGCCGAGTACTGGGATTACAGGTGTGCGCCACCATGCCCGGTTTACCCATGATTTTTTAAAAAAAAATTGTGGCAAAACATATATAACATAAAATTTGTTATTTTAATTACTTTTACATGTACAACTTGGTGGTACTAAGTGTATTAATACTGTTGTGTACCATCACCCCCATCCATTTCCAGAACTTTTTTTTTTTTTTTGCTGTACTAGGGATTGAACCTAGTGGCATTCTACCTCCGAGCTACACCCCCAGCTCTATTTTTTGTTCTTTATTTTGAAACAGGGTCTCACTAAGTTGCAGAGGGCCTCACTAAGTAGCTGAGGCTGCCCATGAACCCGAATCCTCCGGTCTCTGCCTCCCAAGTACTGGGATTACAAGCGTGCGCCACCACGCCCGGCTTCCAGAACTTTTTCAAATTGCAAAATCTAAACCCCAGTCAGGCATGGTGGCACACACCTGTAATCCCAGTACTTGGGAGGCTGGGACAGGAGGATTGCAGGTTCCAGACCAACCTCAGCAATTTAGGAAGACTCTCAGCAACCTAGGGAGACCCTGTTTCAAAACAAAACAAACAAGAAAAGGCTGGTGTGTGTGTGTGTGTGTGTGTGTGTGTGTGTGTGTGTGTATAAAACAAAACAAACAAATAAAAAAAGGGCTGGGGTTGTAGCTTGGAGGTAGAATGCCTCTAGGTTCAGTCCCCAGCACCCTCCCCCCCCACTCGAAACTACTGCTGGACTCTTGGTTGTTTCTGCATTCTGGCTATTGTGACTGGTGCTGCTATGAACACGGGTGTGTTCTGGTACACAAACAGCCTATGGCCTTTAATAATTGTTTTTTTTTTCCCTGCTGAGCCTAGTATCCTCCACAGAGCAGAAATTCAGAATAAAAATTGATGATGATTATAACCTTAGCTAGCCCCTTAATCTTACTGCAGAGAGAAGATTTAAGTCCATGAAACAAAAGACTACCCACTCTGTGATTTACTTTGTATGCTGATGTTCTCCAAATGCAATCAATATTTAATCAAAACACACCAGTAGCATGAAAGTAGGGCTCTTCTTTTTACACACGCATCTATCTTCTCTCCTGTATCTCTACGTATGCTCCATAGGGTAGGAAGTCTGATTGAGAACTTCATTTCCTCCTCAAGTAAGGCTGTTGGTGGAAAATCCTTAGAATACGGCTGCATCATAAAACCATAAGGTTTTAAAGCGCCAAGGTCAAGAGTTTCCTTTGGCAAATCCCGCTCAGCCCCTCCTGCTGCATCAGAGAAAGGGGATGCTTCAGCGAAAGCAGCTTTCTTCCCTCTTTCCACTTCCTTACACCCTTTCTCTAGAGATGACTGTCTTTGAAAAAGTCCTTTATTCTTGTGCAAGCCCTCAAGGTGAATTGAAGGACAGAGCCCTTTCAGTAAGAGCATTAAATTCAGGGGAAAAAAAATTTTTTTTTTACCTCCTTTACATCAGCCTACATTCAACATCAAATCAATCCCTTTGGTGGTTGTTATTATTTAGCATCAGCATATCAAAATGGGTTTAAATCTTATTTCTTAGCTAATAAGGAAGATGTTAATAGGAAGGTGTTCCTTGAAAAAAGAACAGGTTTTTTCTTTAAAACTTGCTGAGTTAAAAAAATACTGCATAAAGACATAATCATTTTGCGCATTTCTGGAGCACATTAAACATTTCAAATAAGATCTTGTATGTGATATTTCTTTTGGCTTGTGAAACAATTTCAGCAGAGAAATAAGGCTGAGGTGGTTATCAGGCAGTGGGGTGAGGCAGAAACCGAGGCCGGAGGAAAACCAAGTGTGGAAGGTCACACACAACAGAGCTCGCCTCGGTGGCGGGTCCCAAAAAATCCTTGATTGTATTTGTGCCTCTTCTCATGCACACATGTATGCACAAATATATATATATATATGCACAAGTATATATATGCACATATATATATGCACAAATACATACACACACACATATATGTATATATACACACATACATTTGTGTGTGTGTGTGTGTGTGTGTAGTACTGGGGATTGAGCTCAGGGACATTCTACCTCCAACCTGCACCCCCAGCCCTATTTTATTTTTATTTTGAAACAGGGTCTCGCTAGGTCGATGAGTGTCTCACTACTTGCTGAGGCTGCCCTCGAACCTGCGATCCTCCTGTCTCAGCCTCCCAAGTACTGGGATTACAAGTGTGCACCACCACTCCCGGCTGTAGCTGTGCATATTTTACCATAAATAATCTAGATATGTGTGGTCACCAGAGGTACTTCCTGTCCTGTGTGGAATCACTGCACGGTCTGGGCCGGCTCTGCCTGTCCGTCCTGGCCCACTGCACCTTACTACGACGCAGGAGAATGGCTTTCTTCAGCTGCTAATGCAGCATGCATTTCCCCCATCTTTATTCCTTTTCCCTTTCCTGCCTCTTCTCATCTGGATACTTTTATTTATTTATTTTGGTTCTGGGGATTGAACCCAGGGGCATTCAACCTCTGAGCTACACCCCCAGCCCTTTTTATTTGTTAGTTTGAAACAGGGTCTCGCTAAATTGCTGAAGCTGGCCTCGAACCTGTGATCCTCCTATCTCAGCATCCCAAGTACTGGGATTACAGATGTGCACCACTATGCCCAGCCTCACCTGGATACTTCTATTCCTTAAAAAAAAAAAACTATTTAAAAAGTGTCTAATTTTTAGTGTTTTCATCAAAGTTAAACATGTAAAATTAAAAGCAATAGTTCTTCAAGGATGGGCAAGGATGCTCACTGTCTGCTCTTCTATTTCCCTTCCCGGAAGCATTTTCAACCTGTTAGGGTGACTCAAAAACGTATTCTTCCAATCTCATTAACTGTATGGGGGTGCGGAACTGGGCGGGACCTGGAGGGAAACACACCAACTGCTGAATGCATGCTTACCTGTATCACTTTGAACCTCACTATGGTGTATAATTACAATGTACCAGTAAAAGAATAAAAAAATGAAAAAAAAGATTTCACCTTTCATGGGGTAAGGCAAAGCCGAGGACACCCCATGGTCATGTCTCAGCACAGACATAAGAAATCTGTTCAGATCACAAAAAACGACTCAACACACCCCTCTCCAGCCTACCACCTGTGCCAGCTACTTCTTTACCAACCGCATTTTTAGTTCTGCTCTCCTCCTTCCACCTTCTAGTTAAAAACATGAACATCTCCACTCTCAATCACAGAATTACCCCTGCTTCCCGACAGCACCCATCCCAGAGTGGACCCCTGCTTCTTGGAACCTGCCCTCAAATCACCTAACACGGACCCAAGTCCTAAAAAGTTCTTCCTGGCACCCGTCGCTGAGGCGGTTCTCGGTGGTGAGCAGAGTCAGTAAACCCCAAGGTGTTGTAGTCCAGCTGGGCCCCTGGGGGTCAGCGGCTGCAGCGCACTGCGGAGTGGAGGCTCCATCGCTGCTCACCTGGGAGCCTTACTGCCTTGGATGGGACAACGATTTCAGTGTACTTATTTGGGATCATTTGTGTCCCCAGCTGTTTGAAGTGTCACACTGTCCACGGCTAGGAGGAAGTTCACGCTGAACTGAGCTGCAATATTTTGTTGAGATCCTTCCACTTTAAGTGTTTTTCCCTTAAGTATTTCTATCCCTTCCCCTCCCTCCTTCCCTCCCTTCCTTCTTCCCTCCCTCCCTTTCTTCCTTTCCTGTTTTTGCTCCCATAAGGTTACCAGTGACTTTTTGGTTATCTGATACGATTTCTGTTCTGATAAGATTTCTGTTGTTCATCAGTGAAACCAGACAAAGATGGAGAAAACCTTAGATGAGTAAAGAAGGTGACCTAAGTGAAGGAGATGGGGGGGGACACCCTAATACACAGGATGTACATACACAAATATATCAAAGTCAACTACAATGCTGAGCAGGAGAAGGAGGGAGGAGGGAGGGAATGGGGGTGGGAATTGGGGGAGGGCTAATTGACCGATGTGTGCATGTATACGTCTACCACCCTGAAACCCATCAAGATAGATGATTACAATGCACCAATAAAAAAAGTAAAGCCTAAAAAACAGAAGAAAAGGTCTATAGGGAGATGATGGACTTAAGCTAGTCCTTGGGCAGCTCAGGGGCGAGGAGCTCAGAAGGTATCCTGCAACCAAGATTCTTTGGCTAAATACTTTGAGCTGGGCCACTATTCCAAAGTAGCAAAGAACTGAGTCTGGTCTTTCTATCCCTGAGCACTGCTTGGTTTGGATTTGTCTTCTTGGAACCTGTTCCTGCCCTGACTTTAGCCAAATTCTGAAGACAGTAGCTGCATGAGCACCTTGCAGGCAGTGCCTGTGGTGTCTGATGGATCTGGGACAACTCTTTCCTAAGGGACAAACACCTGCTCCCTGGTGTCACCTGCACAGATCCGCTTCTCTCTCGCTTGCTTGGGTTCAACTGGGATCATCTGAATGGCACGGGCTATTTTGGGGAACATTTGATATGAGCAATATTGTTCATTAGGGAAAATGGGAAGAAAGACCACCTATCTAGTCAGTGTAACAAAGAGGGCATTTTGTTTATTCCACAAACCCCCTCTGTTATAGTTATATATAGAATGGCCCCTTGAAGAACTCAGAAATTGGTGTTTGGAGTTGATGTAATTGAGTTATGAGGGTTGCAATCCCAGCAGTGGATAAATCCATTGGAATGGTGGTGACCCAGGCTGGTAGGGTGTGGCTGGAGGGGGTGGGTCCCTGAGGGTGCGACCTTGGGGATTATATATGGTTCCTCCTCCCCCTGCTCTCTCTCTTGCTCCCAGCCTCCATGATGTGAGGAGCACAGCCCACGTGCTCTCCCTCTCTCTGCTTCCCGCCGCCATGCCCTGAAATCCGCGGTCCCCGGCCTCACATGGACTGAACTGTGAGCAAATAAATCTTCCCTCCTCTAAGATACATGGTCAAGTATTGAGATTGTAGCTGTGGGAGTGCTGACTGGAGCACCCTCCTACATCTCTGTACTTTGAGGATTAATAAATGATGGCATTTAAATGTGTGGCTTGATAAGAGTTGCATGGTCTAAACAATCGCTTACATTAGCTATAATAACTTTCTTGTATATAATTTTGTCAGACGGGTTTTCCTTCCTTGTAGCACCTCTTCTGGCTTTTCACAGCGATACTTTCTTGCTGATACTGGGTCCCTCTAGCTTCTCTTTCTATTCTTCTTCCCCTCTTTTCTCCTCTCTTGGGAAACTTTAAAAATGAATTGATTAAAGTTACCATCCTTTTATTTTGAGTGCACTTTAGGAACATCCATTCCATATTAGTAGTCGAAGACATCTAAAAGGCAGAAAAGTGTTAAGCAGTGTTTCTTTTGTGGACATAAATTGTATTTATAAAATCGTCTTTGTTATGATGATTATGAGATAAGAGAAACCTTAGTTTCAAGATAAAAGAAGACTGTGTGTGTGTGTGTGTGTGTGTGTGTGTGTGTGTGTGTTTTACTGGGGATTGAACCCAGGGGCATTCTATCTCTGAGCTGCACCCCCAGCCCTATTTTATTTTTTATTTTGAAACAGGGTCTCTTTAAATTATTGCACGCTGGTCTTGAACCTATGATCCTCCTGCCTCCGCCTCTCAAGTAGTGGAGGACCTGGCTAAAAGAACTCTTGAACATTGATCTAGAGTTTTTAAAATTTAGTTTACCATATAAAAATAATGTAGGAACTCTTGTGGTTTTATAAGACCAAGGTTAAATTCCTTATGATTTAAGGTTCCTAGATGTTCTATGTTGCTTTTGTGAGTTACATAGATCATCACTGTTTTCATAAGTTGATTACTCATACATATACATGTCATTAAATTTCACTAAATGAAAAGGTAATAGTGGATTTTCAAAGGACTTTTTTGAAATTTTAAAATGTTGTATGTCAGAAGGATTCATTGTGTTAGCAAAGAAATGTAAATTCTCCCTCTTCAACTAACTTTAAGGCCTTAAACAGATTAATTTATTAATTAATAATCTTTCACACACACACACACACACACACACACACACACACACACACACACACATACACACGGTGGTACTGGGGATGGAACCCAGGGCATTCTACCTCCGAGCTATACCCCCAGACCTATTTTATTCTTTTATTTGGAAACAGGATCTCACTAAGTTGTAGATGGTCTCACTGATTGTAGCTGAGGCTGGCTGCGAACCTGCGATCCTCCTGTCTCAGCCTCCCAAGTACTGGGATTACAAGTGTGTGCCACCACACCTGGCTCCACCTAGATAATTTGTAACAATAAAATAAATACAAAATAAATGCTAGTTGCTACACAAAATTTTAACTCACCCTTAGAATGGCTACAGGTTAACAAAATATGTAAATACCTGTAGATGATATAATACTATGTTTATGTCTACTTTTGCCACCTCAAATTTGTTAAAATGACATAAAACTAGATAGCATTCACATAGAGAAGAAATGGTTAAACACTTGTTTTCTTCTCTCTAGTATTTTATATCTGGAGAAAAGAAGTTACTTTGATTAAATATAATAATATGGGAAGCTGATTATAATAGACACTATAATTACACTGATATGACTATATATGTAAGATAATGGATTTTATTTTTGGTGTTTTTTTAAAGGTTATTACTGTTAAGGAGGATGGTAAAGTTAATATGATGTCTATACAGTTTTACTTAATATACTAATTATATTTTAAAGTTAACTTAAAATCTTTAAATGTAGTATATATTTATATATGTATATTTATACATACACATACTATTTATATATCTGTTATTATCTACATGCATATTTATATATTTATATATCTATGTATCTCTCTCTCTCTCTCTCTCTACATATATATATATTTATTACAAAGCATATACTACAAATTGTTGCACAAATAATGTCCAAAAGAAGTAAAATTAGAATTTGGGGTTTATCTATAAAATGATTAAATTATTCTGTGCCTAATAAAGCGGAAGTACCTTTTCATTACAAATATAGTCCATTAAGTCTCCTTTTGACATACTTTTTTTTTTGTGTGTGTGGTACTGGGGACTGAAACCAGGGGTGTTCTACCTCTGAGCTATACCCCCAGACTGATTTTATTTTTTATTTTGAAACAGGGTCTTGCTAAGTTGCTGAATCTGGCCTCAAACCTGTGATCCTTCTGTTTCACTCTCTCAAGTACTAGGATTACAAGCAGGTGCCACCACGCCCGGCTTGACATATTCTTAAATAATTTTTGGAGGTCTTTAAAATTTTGAAAAAAATTAATATGTCTTTTAAAATGGTTCCTAATAACCATTGTTGTTTTTCATGTTGTTCTTTCTCTCTTTCTCTCTCTTTTTGTGCAATTTTCCTGTAAATGGTTCTTGTCTTTAGAAACTTACGGCTTATATCTTGTCTCCTCTAATCACTACTTTTTTATTTTGCCTACCATAATTCAGGCTGCAAATTCAGAATAACTGTTAAGATGTCTTTTGTACCTGAAATTCTTCACCTTACAAAGGGAGGGATAATAAGTCTGAGTCGAATTCTCCAATTTTTTGATTAATTCAAAATTGTTATAACAGCTCTTTTGTTTTCCAAAACTGATGATCAGAAACTGAGTTCATTAACTAGGCTAATTATACATAAAAGTAATAATGCTTAATTATTATTTTGAGGTTAATTATACATAAACTTAGTAGTTTAATTAAGTAGATTCTTAGAGGGTATATTTCCAATGAATGAATAATAGGCAGTAACTTTTTTTTTTACTTAAAAACTATTTTTATGCCTTTTCACAGATGGGTAGCAGTGTGCCTTCTGTGACTAGAGGGATTGGGCTATCGCCTAGATGAGGAATCTGTTTGGAGTACTTTGGGGCACTAACTTAGGTCAGCAGGAAGCCCTCTCTGCTCTGTCCTTCTATGGCTGAACCCCAGGGGTTTAGATCCTAAGTGTAAAAGCATGGTGAACATCAATGCGACCACCCGTCACATCAAGCTGGGACTTTTCTTTTACCCACATCTAGGCTTCCTTTGGGTTGTTTTTAAATTGTATCAGGAATAAGAGGATGAGAAAACATCAGCTGGAAATTCTTATCCATCTTGCCAGTAATACTCTATTTGGGGATGAATCACTGGACTTTAATGTGGGTTATTACATCCTAAAGGTTCATAAAGCATTTTTGAGATTGGCTATAGGCCAATTCCCAGCCCATTTTCTTGTTGACGCTCAATTTGTTGAGTGGCTTTAACCACTTTAACTCTGCCCAGCTCTTCTCATCTACAATGATTAACTTGATAACAAGCCTGTAAAACTCAGAGACGGAGCTGTCTACCAGAGATCATCGCACCAGTGAGGCCTTCTATTTGCAAATCAAACCAGGCGCTATCTAACTGTAGCACTGCAACCCACCCACCCATTATACTGACTTCACTGTCACAGAGAGAAATATCATGTTAAAGACAGGTTTGTGTTTGTATGAGCGCTGTGCACACATGTGCAGGTATGTACACATGTGCATACATATAAGTTGGAGAAGAGATATCAAAATAAAGTATTAAAAGAATTAATTCAAGTTCAACTAGCAGATTTGGGTCATTTTCTCTCAAATATTTTTGTCAATCATAGTGGTATATAACTGTGCACCCTCAAAAAAAAAAATCTCTAGAGCTGGACGTGGTGGCGCACGCCTATAATCCCAGTACTTGGGAGGCCGAAACAGGAGGATCCCAGGTTTGAGGACAGCCTCAGTAAATAGGGAGACTCTCATCAACCCAATGAGACCCTGTTTCAAAAATAAAAATAAAATAGGGCTGGGGGTGTAGCTCAGAGATAGAATGCCCTGGGTTTGATCCCCAGTACCATATTAAAACAAAAACAAAAAAACCAAAAAAAACCCCAAAAAACTCTATTCTCACCATAATTTAACATTTGGAGAAATTTTACTCATGTACAAATAGTCTTTTTTTTTTGTCAGTGTAGAAATCCCAGGCAGTTGTAGCCATCTGCTACTAGTTAGTTCAACATGCCCATCTGTTGCATGATTCAGAACAACTAAAGAGGGGGGACCCCAGGGTAGTGGAGATGAAGCTGCTGAGAACAGATGTTGAGGTAAAAGAGGAGGGATGGGAAGCAGCTAGATTGTTTTCTCTGGTCCCTCAGTTTGGCGTTTGGCCTATAGGTGGTGTCTGGGAGCCTGCGGTGTGCTCTGCAGTATCAGATGGTTCCCCTCAGATGATGTTGTGTCCCCCAACTAAGAGTCCCACAAATCGCAGAGTAACTAACACCTGTGATTAACCTGAGCTTGGTAACTGCCGTCTTCTCCCTTCTCCAGGCTCGATGCGCTGAGCTTCTCTTTTTGGAATTTTTTTGAGGGTCACGTAATCTGCACCAGCAACTCCAACATGCTGTACACTGTAACTCCAGCCTCCAAATTTATTAATGCAATCATTTTTAATGAGAGGCACATGTTTTCATTGGTTGAGATTCATCAGACGTCACCTATCTTGGACTTCAAATGAAAGGTAGAACTTGTAGAAATTTGTATTTTCTAGCCAGGCACAGTGGCTCACGCTTGTAATCCCAGTACTTGGGAAGCTGAGACAGGAGGATCGCAGGTTCGTGGCCAGCCTCAGCTACTTAGTGAGGCCCTCTGCAACTTAGTGAGCCCCTGTTTCAAAATAAAGAATAAAAAATAGGGCTGGGGGTGTAGCTTGGAGGTAGAATGCCCAGGGGTCCAATCCTCAGTACCGCAAAAAAAGAAAAAAAAAAAAAAAGAAATTTGTAGTTTCTACAGTGTGTCCATAATGATTATCTAAATCGGTTTAAAAACAAAACCTCTAGGAATTCGTTCCCAGTCCATAGTACTCAGCAAGCTTCATTTTCTCCTGAGTCTAATTGGATATCCTTTCCTTTTTCCCCTGGGCAACTCTCTTACATATAGAATTTGGAAAACTTCCTTTGGTAAAAACCTTTTTTGTTTTTTTACAATTAAGTAATTTCGCTTCTGGGTTTCCTGGTTCTACCTAGTGCCAATGTGAAACATGCTTTTTGTCCCCCCCCCCCATATTGATGTTACTGTTGTTGGCATTTGTCTCGCCACCCAGGTACCACCCCAGGGAAGCCAACAGGATAAAATGAAAGTAACCACTGCTTCTTCTGGGATGGTTACAGCTGGGTTTCTTCCTTCCTTTTTTCTCTAGGTATTGAGCACAGGGCCTCGTGCATGCTAGGCAAGTGCTCTGCCACTGAGCTACAACTCCAGCCCTTTAAAATTTTTTATTTGCTGGGTATGGTGGTGCACGCTTGTAATCCCAGTACTTGGGAGGCTGAGACAGGAGGATCGCAGGTTCGCGGCCAGCCTCAGCTACTTAGTGAGGCCCTCTGCAATTTAGTGAGACCCTGTTTCCCTCTTTCAAAATAAAGAATAAAAAATAGATCTGGGGGTGTAGCTCAGAGGTAGAATGCCCCTGGGTTCAATCCCCAGTACCACACACACAAAAAAATTGAGACAGGGTCTCACTAAGTTGCCCAGGCTGGTCTTAAACTTGCCAGCCTTCTGCCTCGGCCTCCCAAGTAGCTGGGATTAGAGGCATGTACCATCACGCCTGGCTTCTTTCCTTTGTGGGCTGCTCTTTCTCTGGTTCTTAGGATTTTCTAACTGAACTCAAAGTTATTTACCTACTTCTTTAAAAAAATTTTCACAGTGACAAGTAAATATTGCGTATGTGGTGTACAACATGATGTTTTGGTATATGATATTGTGGAATGGCTAAATCAGGTGATTTAACATATGCATTATTTATCCCACATATTTTATCAGTTACATAGTTCTTTTATCACTGGTAACTTCCCTATGCTAGTTTGGCACTGGGCTGGATTAAGTATGGCCTCTTAATCTCTAGCTACAGCTCTGTATTGGACAGGGTTCTCTAGATTAACAGAATACACAGAATGAGTATATTTGAAAAAGGGATTTATCAGATGGGCTTACAGTTTGAAGCAATGTAGTCCCAGGTTCTGACTGCACGTGGAGAGTCAGAGGAACCAGTAGCTGGTTGAACGGTCTAAGAGCTGGAGTCTTAGGATCGGAGTAACCACTAATTCACTCCCAGTCCAGGACGTGAAGATCAGGAAGCTCTTCGGAGAAACGATGGTGAAGTTTCAGTTCCAAGGGCTGAAGGCCGAGAAGATCAAGAAGCTCTTCGGAGAAAGGCGAAGCCGGCGGCTGAAGATCTCAGGCGAGAGCAGATGCGTTTTCCTTGGAAAGAGTCGCACGCATTCTACGCGGCTTCTCCCTCTTTATCTAAGTCCGCACCTATCAGAATCCTGCTGCCTACATTCAGGGCAGGGCTTTCTCTTTAATCTGCTGTTACACACCCAAAATCACATAATCTTGGGTGTGTCATGATCAGGTCAAGTTGACAACCTAGATTAACTATCAAAA
Organism: Glis glis; assembly: GCA_004027185.1. Lineage (NCBI taxonomy): Eukaryota > Metazoa > Chordata > Mammalia > Rodentia > Gliridae > Glis > Glis glis. The sequence goes on along the minus strand of PVJS01014732.1, from coordinate 19,567 downwards.
GCTCCTTGCATACCAGGGAGATCCCCACATACAGGATAGTCTCAAATCTTTGTCTCTGTTGGACTCACCACCATATGAATACTTAACGTTGCAGGATCTACATTCATATACATATAAAACATGGCTTGTGCTGGTCAGTTTTATACAAAGAACCTAAAACAGGCACCAAGGACATACCAAAGTCACCCTCCCACAAAATCCATGTCATGTCGTAATTTCCCTTTGCAAGGCCACAAAAATAATATCCTCATGGGTATAAACCTGAGAAGACAGGGGGGAAAGGTGCTCTGAACGTCAGCGATTGATGGCCCTTGGAGCTGGGAGAGCCTCCCCAGGCTGACGCGTTTATCGCATGCACTTGGAGGCATTGCAGAACAGTCAGCCTGGACGCCGGGCTGAGTGATGGACTTCACATAAAAGGCTGAAATGGGAGAGCTAATTACAGTGGGGAATGAACAACTGCTTTAATGAATCTGCAGCTGTAATTTAGCGCTGTAGGCACCATCCGCATGCGAGATGAGAAGTGATCGGGCTCTCGCTCGCACCTGTGGAATGCATTATTTAAAATCTGACTGCTGTTCATCCTTAAATGACAGCATAAAGAAAATGAAGATGAATTCTCGTCTTTGGAAATTGGATTTAATTTTCATATCTTTAACCTTCGCTATGGGAATCAAAATGAAAGAAGCTCTTCAAATAGTAAAAAAAAAATGCTTGCAAATTTATTTTCTTTTTTGAAAGCATTACTTTAGGGAAATACTTTAGGGTTCTAATTTGCACAGAATAGAGCATGTAATAAACTTGGTCTTCTGTGCAGGTAGCTGCCTTCCCTACCATGTGACGGAGGGATGGGCTCTGTTTTCTGAAAGTAGAGGTGAAAACTTTATGTACAATGATTTTTCAAACAAAACAAAATAAAACAAAACATTTTTATCCCAGTTAAAAGAATTTTTTTGCTTTTCCCTGTATTTTTATTCTAAGATTAAGCTTCATATTTGATCCCCTGAAATACTATGACCAGATGTATCAAGATACTATATTCTTCAATTATGTTGTTATTTAAAAATATCTGGGATGCTGTGAATACTCAAATCTCTATTGATTAAGAAAAGAAATTTATTTATAGTCTGCATATAACACTGAAAATAGGTTCTGATTTTAACATGTGTTATAATTTGTATTAATACCACCTAGATTTCCATCATTATTAAAAAATTATCTTAAGCCGGGCGTGGTGGCACATGCCTGTAATCCCAGTACTTGGGAGCCTGAGACAGGAGGATTGCAGGTTCAAGGACAGTCTCAGCAAGTAGTGAGACTCTCAACCTAGTGAGACCCTGTTTCAAAATAAATAAAATCGGGTTGGGGGTATAGCTTGAAGGTAGAATGCCTCTGGGTTCAATCCCCAGTACCACACACACAAAAATTATCTTAAAAGATAATATGGTTTGTCATCAAAGGAAGAAATGTCTGGAAAAATAACTTATGCTTTAAAGTGCTTATGTGAAAGTGGGCTCATCCTCCACAGATGTTTCTGTTGATGACAGGTGTGGCAGAGGGAATGGTCCCCCCACACCTGTTGTGGTTTGGATCTGGAATGTGTCCCCCAAAAGCTCATGTGTTGAAAGCCTGGTGTCAAACGCAGCAAGGTTCAGAGGTAAGGCATGGCTGGGGAAGGTGGGTCCCTGGGGGCGTGGCTTGAGGACTGTTATCTGTCCCTGGTCTCTTTCTCCCTCCTTCCTCCCTCCCTCACTCCTTCTTGCTGCCATGAGCTGAGCAGCTTTCCTCTACCACACTTTCTGCCTTGGAGTTGGCCAACCATGAACTGACCTCTGACACTACGAGCCAAAAATAAACCTTTCCTCCTCTAACTTTTGTTAGATATTTTGGTCACAGTGATCAAAAGCTAACTAATCCTCTCCCTGCCCCCCCACCCTAGCAACATTTTTCTCTGGTGTACCTTGTCCTGTAAAGAGGCCAGAGAAAGCTGGGTAGTGGAGCCAGCCAACACCAAGTTTACCTCGCTTGCAGAATCCCCCTGCAAGCAGACCTCAGAATGACTGGCTATTTTGGTATTGATGGTGTTGGCTCAGGGAATGCTGTTCTGTTCTCTTGGCCTCTCTATGATGTGTATGTTTGTTCATCTAATTTGTTGTTTTGCTTCTTAGGCACAGGAGAAAACAAATGAGTGGCACTGAGGCAAATCTAACACACGCCAGGGTTTGATGAGTTAGGGTGAGTGAGAGAGTGTGGAAACAGCCACCACTTGGTACTTAATGGATCTGCCCTCCTCAAGGACCCCTTCAAGTGTCTCCGCTAGTTCACCCTTTGGGCAGAGATCAATTTCAAAAGCGCTCACCAGGACTGCACCTGTGCATATGCCCCAGCGACATGTAGATTTGTCATGCAGGTCACCAAACTTGTTCTGCTCTTGATAGCACAGTGTTGGGTCACCATCTACCTCCCACTCCCAGTCTTCAGTCCCCTTGACATTCTCTTCACAGAAAATGACTCATTGTCTCTCCTCCCAATCTGCCCTTAAAGTGGGGCGCCAGGGTCACTGTGACCCTCTGGGAGCTGGGAGACAAATGAAAATTTTGGAAGTGTTGGGCTCTGAGGGTCCAGTTAGGGAGCCTGGTATGGAAAACCTGCACCTTTAGGAAATGCAGGGTGACCAAGGGGCTTCTTGAGAGAAATTCCACCACCCTGAGGTCTGTTTTCTTCTCCCATGTATTAAAAATTCAATATACACTGTTGGTCAAGCCTCTGCCTCCATCCCTTCCTCCTTCCCTCCCTCCCTTCCTTCCCTCCTTCCTTCCTTTTTGTCTTATCCCCTTCCTCCTCCTTTTTGCAGAAGATATTTTAATCTGTTCTTATTAAAAAGTCAAAATAAAATGAACAGGAAATTTAAAAACAGGTTCTCAAGGCAACCTCAAGCATATAGCGGTTGTATAAGAAATACCTGCTAAATTTAATTGAATTGTGGCTTATGAGTCACTACCCTGAACCTTAAAAGCCTTGTTGGAAAGATTTTGCAGATACCTCAAATGAACCGGCCAGGCTTGCCTCTTCTGCAAAGGAGGCAGGGGAAGTGATTGCAATAACTTTCTAAAAGGTGAAGACTCTAAGGGAACTTAATCTGAATCCACACATGGAATGTGCAAAACCAAATTAGCTATTGGTGTAGTTTCTGCCTCACAATTTAATTTAATAGCATTATATTATTATTATTTTTTCTTTTGGTACTGGGGATTGAACCCAGGGGCATTCTACCTCTGAGCAAAATCTCCAGCCCTGTTTTTTTCACTTTGAAACAGGGTCTCGCTAAGTTGCTGAGGGTCTTGCTAAATTGCTGAGCCTGGTCTTGAACCTGTGACCCTCCTGTCTTAGCCTCCCAAGTACTGGAATTGCCGGCATGTGCCACCATGCCCAGCAACAGTATTATAGATACATGAATATTTGTTGAAAACAGTTGCTTTGGGATTAAGATGATTATCAGTGTGAGTCAGGAGAAAGCCAATAACAAGGAATGAAGGAGCCATTGACCTGAGGACACTGGCTTGCCGCTTAACCCTGCAAAGAGCTAGGAGGTGCACAGTTACAAGCAATGTCGGACAATAGTTTTTCCGTATTGACTCCTACCTTTTTTCTATAATGTCTGTTCACACTTAACCTCCTGATTTTTTTTCTCATCAGAAAAATAAGACTGCAATATATTACTTTGCAATGAAGAGAAATGAGCTATGAAGCCACAGGAAGGCATGGAGGAGACTTGGGCGCATGTCAATAAGTGAAAGAGGCCAGTCTGAAGAGGCTACACACTGTCTGGTTCCAACTATATGACATTCTGGAAAAGGCCAAACTCTGGAGACAGTGCGAGGATCAGTAGCTGGCAGGGGGTGGGGGCAGGGAGGGATGAGTTGGGGGAGCAGGGAGGACAATGTAGTATCTATGTCACACTATTCTGCAAGATCCTGTAGTAGTAGAGACAGGTCATTTTACATTTGTCCAACCCATAGAATGTGCATCCTCAAGATTTCAAGTTTGAGACCAGCCTTAGCTACCTAGGGAGGCCCTCAGCAACTTAGCAAGACAGTGTTTCAAAACTAAAATAGGACTGGGGGTGTAGTTCAGAGGTAGAATGCCCCTGGGTTCAATCCCTGGTACCAAAACAAAACAAAACAAAACAAAACAAAACAAAACACCCCAAAAGATATTATAACAAGTGCACTGTGTGTGGCAATACACAAAATAAAGTGTAAAGTGTACCACACTGAAAATAGCTCTGATGTGGCAAGATGTTAATAACAGGAAACCATGTGCGCCAGTGACTAGACGGCAGCGGGAACACGACACCTCTGTACTTTCTGCTGAATTTTTCTGCAAGCCTAAAACTGCTCTAAAACATAGCCAATTCATTAAACATTAAAAATGTTAAATCTTTAACTTATTAAGTCATTTGAAAGGCTAGGCCACTTTGTTTTAAATTAATAACATGACCTCGTTTGTCCCGTATATTGCCATTAGATTTTAATTAAATAAGCTTATATTGAAAAAAGATTGAAAACACTTTGTATATTTTAGGGTTTGATTCATAGGACCAATAGTAAGAAAAATCTATTAATATTTAAGTGTTTTTTTGTTGTGTGTGGTGCTGGGGATTGAACCCAGGGGCTTTTTACTTCCGAGCTACATCCCCAGCCCTATTTTATTTTTTATTTGGAAACAGGGTCTCACTAAGTTGTTGAGGGCCATCTTAGCCCACACAATGAGGTCACCATTTCGGACTGACTCAGCTAGGTACACAGTACATGCTGAGTGGAAACTGTCAGCACGCAGACAGGCTTCCTTGGACCGGATGGGACCCAAAGGTGGACTTTGATGACCTTCTATTCTCCAAGAATGTTTACCTTGCTCCTCCCTAGACTTAACTCATGACTGTCACACCCTAAACCTAGCTGTGACTGCCTTTTCCTAAAAACTTAGCCTGTAACCCGAAACTTAACTTGTGACTGTCTTGTTGTTTGCTTTGTTTAAACCCTTAATAAAAAAGGACGCTGGCTGCAGGAGGTCAGGAGAATTGCCTGGCTCCTCCTCGGCCGACCCGTTATTAGAAAAAATAATTTTGGACCCATAGTCGTTCATGCGAGGGACTTCAGGAAGCAGTAAACGCAGCACTGGTCCTTCACACTAAGTTGCTGAGGCTGGTCACGAACTTGCAATCGTCCTGTCTCAGCCTCCCAAGTACTTGGATTAAGGGTATGAGCCACCACACCCGGCTAATACTTAAGTGTTTTTAAAAATAGTAATTAAGAACTGGGCAGAGTGGCACATGCCTGTAATCCCAGTATTTGGGAGGCTGAGAGAGGAGGGTTGCAGGTTCAAGGCCAGCCTCAGCAACTGAGCAAGACCCTCAGTAACTTAGTGAGACACTTAAAAAAAAAAAAAAAGGACTGCGGGTATAGCTCAAAGGTAGAATGCCCCTGGGTTTAATTCCCAGTATCAAAAAAAAGTGATTAGGCCTATAAAAATTAATTTATGCATATGATTTGTGTTGATCCTGTCCTTATTGTCTAACTTTTCTTTACCCCCTATTTCACATTGCACTTTCCACAACTGGCAGTTTGAAACCAGGTCTTTCTGGGTGCAGGGAGTCCAGCCTGCCACTCTGCCAGGGTTCCAGACAGCCTGGAGACTTGTCCATTCAAAGTTGATGAGGACAAAGGAATCAACAGGTAGAGACAGAGGAAGGAGAGAGAAGAATGTTACCAGAGACTGACATGGTTGCCTTTTGAAAGTAGCAAATATATATCCTATGTGTATTTCCCAGTATCTTTTCTCTTTAATAAAATAAGCCTGCCAAGTGATGTGTGCATGTATAAATGTATCACTTTGAATCTCACTATGATGTATAATTACAATGCACCCATAAACGTATTAAAACAAAATAAGCACAGACAATAAACAAACCAATGCACCAATAAACGTATTAAAATAAAATAAGCACAGACAATAAACAAACCAACAAGCACAGAAAGACCCACTGGGGCCTCCTGATTCTACCTCTACTTAGCCACGTACTTGGCACACTTCACTCTAAATTCTCTAAGCCTCTTTCCTCGCATGTCAGGTAGGGATTTAGTAAGCACCTGCTTGCAAGGTTAGGCTTGGGGATAATGTAGTGCCAGGAAAAGGCTTTGTATGTAGTAGGCATTTGACACAGCTCCATCTTTCCTGTCTAGCGACTTCCGGTTGCTGAGACTGAAGAACAGTCTGTTAATAAAGTTGACACTAGTGACCAAGGAGAAGCCTATGAGTCTCATTTCTGATTTAGGACTTTGCTTTATCCTCCCAGTCTGTATCCTGAATGCTATTTCCTCAAGGACAATACAGATAAAATAATAGTTTGAGAATGAATTTACCTGGGAGAAGTAGTGTGGATTATGAATTAAAAATTATTAAGCCGGGCGTGGTGGCGCACACTTGTAGTCCCAGTACTTGGGAGGCGGAGACAGGAGGATCACAGGTTCACAGCCAGCTTCAGCTACTTAGTGAGGCCCTCCACAACTTAGTGAGACTGTTTCAAAAATAAAGAATAAAAAAATAGGGCTGGGGGGGTAGGTTGGAGGTAGAATGCCCCTGGGCTCAATCTCCAGTACTACACACACACACACAAAATTATTGGAAGCTTATTTTATGGGATTAGTTTCCTTAGATAAATAAACTTCATTGTTCTTAATAGTTATATGCAGAAAAAGAACAAAAATATATTCCTCCTTAAACAGTGGAGTCTATCTGCTTTCCAGAACATGGGTTATCACGTTCAACATGGACGCATGCTTGCTGCCAGAAAACCTAACTGTCACACGAAATATCTGTTGTAAACATTTAGTGCTTTTTTATTGCAGGATTATTCACACTCAATGGATTTTTAAGAGCTGGATAACTCTTACAAGTAAACATTTATTTTTTCTATATGGCTGCTCTATTTTTCCTTCAAACTGTGAGAGAAAAGCCTGCGGGGACCCTGGTCTTCCCAAACATGGTCATGATGCTGTTGGGAGAAATTCAAAACGCCAAGTTCTTGGGCAGACGATTTCTTCTGCCCACCTTTCCGTTGTGTTTTTCTGTGTAGTCCTGAAGGACATTCAAATCAAGGGTGATCTGCTTTCTTTTCACTGCAATTTGTCAACCTTCAAAGTCCCCAAAGTTTAAATTCTAGGCCGTTAGCAAGATTAGGCAAAGGGTCTTTGTGGCCCAGAGTCTGTTCTCCCAAATGTGCCAGGTTTTCCTTTCCTGGGTCTAAGCTACAGTGAGGCTGCAGGCGGCGCTGGGAGAGGTCACAAGCCAGGAGGGGGCAGATTCTACCCGGGGACCTTGGTTGGACTGGCTAGTCTACTTTGTTGGTTAGTAGCGATTCTCGTTTTGCTTCTATGGGTATCACATATATGTAAAAACCTGTGGATGGACTTCTTAAACTGCAAAGTAATATACAGATATAATGTAACATCATATTTACATGATGGGTTAAAATATTACAGTCAATTCTTATTACTTGCAGTTATTATTAGTAGTTATGTTCCACGTAGTTGCTGTGAACACTGAATTAGTGAATACTGAATATGTTCATAAAGGAAATACAGAGTTAGGCTCCTGCAAGTCTCTGGTTATGATACTACATCAATCAATCAACCTAGAACCTTGTTTTTGCTTAAAGACACCTTATTTAGTATATATTGTCAATTCATTGACACTGAACTCAGAACCTCACTGTAGCTCATGGTGCAACAAAGGTTATCTAAGACGCGTCTCTTCTCCCTCAGGCACATCATGAAACTTCTTGTGTTTAGGAACAACAGTATTCTACTCAGGAGCCATCTTCAACAGTGAAATCACCCATAAAAAGCACAAAAACACAAAAACCAATGGAAACCCAAAAAACATGGCCCTACATCACTAACATGGCAGCTGTTAACTGTGAGAGCTGCAACAGGAAGGCCAGGTGTCCTTGTTTGACCTCAGCTGAGAATGTACACGTTGGTAAAATATTTTGCTGCTCTGCGTATGTCTGCAAATGACCACAAAAGCACCACATGCACTACTTTGGGGGTTAAAGGCGAATTTTAGTGAGCAGGCAAATTTGTACATGTGAAATCTCTAATGATGATGATTGACTGTGTGTACCTAAGAAGTTAAACATTTTTCCATGTTCTAGAACACTGTCAGATGATACCATAAGAGGAATTTTGGCTTTCAAAATGTTTATTTCAAAACCATTGGGTGTATAAATGGATGCCATGTGTCAAAGACAGGTGAGCTGAAGATTTGGGATGGAGATGAATTCCATGCTTTTGACAATCTGGTTTAACCAAATCCTAAAAATGTCATTAATACACAACTTCTGTTCTCTCACTGCATTTTAATGATAAATGCCTTCTTTGGTTTGCTTTTGTTAGTGAAAAATAATTTATTTTTGGAAAGCAAGGTGGAGAGAGGATGGTACCAATTTGTTTTTAATCAGGAGCTTCCTAAGTTTTTCATTGTTTACTTGCTTCTTCTTTGTAAAAGTGACCCAGTATTGTGGTCAGCTCTTCCTTTACTTATGTAAATTAAAAGTCAAAGGTTAGATGCAACGATGCTGCTTAAGAGGTATCGGACACTTAGAGTGTCCCAGGTACTATGATAAGCACTTTACAATCACAATACTGTTTTTCATCTTCATAACAAAGTTTATGATATTGGTACAACTAATCTTCACATTTCACAGCTAAGAAAACTGAAACTCAGACATGAAAACACCTGCTTAAGCTCTCTCAGCAGGTGCGACAGCTGGAATTTTCCAGGTGGTCTGACTAAAGAGCTTGTGCTGAGCCTAACCCCTGAGTTACACAATTTCCTCTTCCAGACAAAACTTCATGAAAAGATATTCTTTTGCAGCGGTTTTGCAGATGTTGAGGTGTTTTTTGGTCACGATGCTATAATGATTAATTGCACTTGTTAAAGATGCCTTTGGGGGACAAGCATGTATCCTTATGATAGTGACAATGGATTATATTGGAAAACGTATTGAAGTAACAACTATAGGACCTTGACCCAGTAGTTTAAACTTTGGTGGGCCTCGGTTTCCTCAGTTGTAATATGATGAGGTTTCAATAAATTATGTCATAGGGCCTCCCATGTTTCTATGAGGTAATAATAATAATAATAGTGCCGATAATTTTCTAAGAGTGAATGTTAATACACATTGAAAAGAATGAGAAGCCAACCTTGAATAACTCCCTGGGTGACTTCTTTCCAAACAGAAGATTTCCTGTGGCCTTGAGAAGATTTGGGGCATGTAGATTATCTTACATTTCCTTTAGGATACGAAAAACCAGACATCACTTTTTCTCTTCCCTTTTAATATCATTTGTCACCTATCCCTTAGATAAGATTCCTCATCAGTGTTTTAGTATCACTTTTATCATTATAATAAAACCCAAAGGCAATTGACCAGAGATTTCAATTAACTAGGGGCCACGTGTTCACGTACAGCTTTGCTGCCCTCGACTCCTAGGAGGCAGAGATAAATCACTGGGGTAAGTCGCCAGCAGGGTCTCCCCCTGAAAATAGTGACAGGAAGCCTATCTACCACGATTTCTCCATTTCCAGCTTTAGAAATGCATTAATCAATCTCTTCAATAACAACTCTAAAAGAGCTAGGCAACTCTAAAGCTGTAAGGGAATCTTTAATTCCTGTATATTTCCTCACTTCTATGAACTGAGACAGGAGGGAAAGAGAGATGGTGGCTTAGTCACACCATGTTCCCCTCCGGCCCATCATCCTCCTGTGTCTAGGGCACTCACCTGGGGAGACACTTACTAGAAACCTTCCCTGAATAAGCAACTCCATAGAATAGTGTGAACTGGATCTTCTCCTACTTATATTACATTTTCTAATTGAAACTTTTTATCAGGGCAATTGTAGAACTACATACATTTGTATAGACAGATACCTTCCATATTTTACCCCATTTTTCCTAATGGGAACACTTAGAAACTCTATAGTACAATATCACAATCAGGATATTGATATTGCGGCAATCCACTGATTTCATTTGGATTTTGTGCTCGCATGTGTATTTAATTCTGTGCAATTTTGTCTCTCGAGTGTGTTTGTGTGTCCATCGCCACAGTGACAACAATGGACAATTCCAACAGCGTGAGACTCCCCCGTGCTGCCCTCTGATAACCATGCCTCTTTTTCTTCTCCATCACTAGCCTCCAGCAACCACTAATCTGTCTTCCAATTCTAAAATTTTGTCATTTCAGAAATGTGACATAGGTGGAGTCATTAGGTGTGTCATCTTTGGGGGCTGGCATTTTCCCCTCTGCATGGTTCTCTAGACTCACTGGGTTGTTTTGTGCATCACTTTCTTGTTCCTTGTTATTACTGAGTAGCATCCCATGGGTGTGGCTGTCCTGCTTGTGTGACTGTGATGGGTCTACACTTACATACTTACTGATATGCTTTTCTCTCTGCTCTGTGTCTAGATCAAGACAGGTCACTCATCTCCCTGAGGAAGGAATGGGGGAAAGAACTGGGAGGAAGGACTTCCTGCAGGGGTGTTCAGTTTCTGGTGTGCACCACAGGTGTAATCATCAACGGAATAGTCTTGAATGCGTCCAAAGAGGAAGTCTTATGTTTTATCCCCAGTTCCTAAACTACTTCTCTCTGAGGTTCCTGCATCTCAGTAAATGCTACCACCTTTTGCTCAGTTATTCAGGTCAAAACCTTGGAACATCATTTTTACTTCTCTTTCTTTCTCCTACCACACCCGAGTGATACAATGCCGGGGGCTCTCACTTCAACATATTCCCATCCAACAATTTCTCCATCACCTCCGCTGTTGTTGCCTCGGCCCAAACACCTCTACCTCTCACCTCAACTCTGCACCTGTGTTTTACATGCTCTCCTGTGTCCATCCTGCCTTTGTATCCGCCCACCCCTTCCCTAGTTAATGCAGGATGAACAGCTGACATGATCTGTCTTATACATAGATCAGATCATGTCACATACATGCTCAAAGCCTTCTGCTGTCTCCTATCTCACTTAGAATAAAATTCAGATCCCTAAATGGTCCACATCAGTACCATGTGGCTACTGCTCATCCTCTAACCTCCCGCCTCTGTTATGGCTTGAATATAGAATGTCTCTTGGAAGAACTCATGTACTGACAATGCAAAAAAAAAAAAAAGGTCAGAGGTGAAATAGAATCATGAGTGTTCTAATCTCATCAGTGGATGAATCATTGATGGATTAATGGATTTACTGGGTGGTAAGGTAGACAGGTAGGGTGTGACTGGAGGAGGCAGGTCACTGGGGAGTGTGGTCTTGGGGGCTATAAATATGTCCACAGCTCCCTTTCTCTCTCTCTCTGCTTCCTGTGGCCATACCCTGAACTCCACAGACAAGACCTGGCCTAACATGGGCTGAAACCTCCATAACAAATAAACCTTCCTTTTTCTGTTATTGTGGTCAGGTATTTAGGGTCATGACAGTGAGAATCCTGACTGAAACAGCCTTCTCCCACTCTGTCCTTTGGTCACTGAATTCCTGCCACTCTGGTTTCTTGCTTATCCTTGGATAAGCCAAGTGTGCCCCTACTCACAGCCTCTGGACTGCCATTGTCTTCCTTAGAGGCTTTTTCTCTAGATGGACATGAATCTCCTTCTCTCTCACTTCACCTAGGCCCCTGTGGAACGTGCCCTCCTCAGACAGCGCCCCTCTGGCCATCTTGACAACCTTTAATCCTGTCCCCCCTTTATTTTCTTCATAGCACTTACAACCAGCTACCATTTCTATTGCACAGTTCCTTCTCTTTCTTTGTCTGTGCCCATTAGAACATGTGCTTCTTCTTTTTTTGTGGTAGTAGGGATGTTACCCAGGGGCCTCCTACCTCTCGGCTATTCCCCCAGCCCTATCTTATTTTTTAATTTGGAAACAGGGTCTTGCTAAGTTGCTAAGAACCTCACTAAATTGCTGAGAGTGTCCTCAAATCTGTGATCCTCCTGTCTCAGCCTCTCAGTGCTGGGATTGCAGGAGTGCCCCACCACACCTGGCTAGAACATGTGCTTCTTAAAGAAGACAAGGGCTTTTCCTGTTTTATCCATTGTTCCATCCCCATCACCTGGTACATAATAAACACCCAACAAATGTTAGAGGGAATAAGTGATTTCTCTGAATTCCTTCACTCACACCTTGCACTATATCAGTGACCAAGCTTGCAGGACCCAGGTCACAGTTCTGTGATGCAGGCACAGTGCCCACCCTTCTACCTAGCAGGAGGAGGACATGAGGTGCTACTCAGCTGTAGGAGGATCTGGAGATAGAGAAGGATGCTAACTTGTGTTAATGGCCTGGTTCCTCATTTCTCCCTGGACTTTGCCCTTTGCTGTGACTCTTCTGTTCTTCCCAGAGAAGAAGCACAGTCTCTTTTTCTTCTCCTTTACCCTGGATCTGGCCGCATGACTTATTTTGCAATGTCAGTGAGTGTGACAAGACCAAAGGCTCAAAAAGTGCTCTCACAAGTGGCTTTGTGTCTCGTGTCTCTGTGGCGGCCTTGAGAACACTGGCATGCTAGATCTGGTCCCAGGAGGAGCAGGAAGGCTGTCCAGCAGAGCCACCCGACCCTTAACCCTTAGCCAACCCACAGATCAGCAAGAAAAATGCAACTGTTTTTTTTTTTTTTTTTGGCTGTACTGGGGATTGAACCCAGGGGCATTCTACCTCTGAGCTATACCCCCAGCCCTATTTTTTTATTCTTTATTTTGAAACAGGGTCTCACTAAGTTGCGGAGGGCCTCACTAAGTAGCTGAGGCTGGCTGCGAACCCGGCTCCTTTTGTCTCAGCCTCCCAAGTACTGGGATTACAAGTGTGCGCCACCACGCCCAGCACAACGGTTGTTTTAAACAATTGGGTTTTAGGGTTATTTGTGAGATGATTAACTAGTCAAAACAGAAAGTAAAAGCAAAGCTCTCCCCACCCCTAAAAGCCCAAGAGGACCATAAGAAAAAGAAGAGGTACAGTAGAAGAGAAGAGAGCTACATTTTGGCCCAGAGAGCAGACAGTGTTTCTAAGGGGCGAGGGAGGGGACTGAGGGCTGAGGGGAACGTCCTTGCTTTTGGGTCTGGGGCTTTAGGGAGACACTGCCGTGTAGTAGGATCCTGTACTTTAGGATCTCACTACCAGCTTTGTGAAGGGAGAGGAGGAGAGAGCAGATGGATAGCTGATTCTCCTGAGCCTCTCATTCCCACACGGCGTGGAGCCTGAGAAATAAGCCAGCAGTTCTACACCAGGGCTGCCTGGCGGGTGCCACCAATCTGCCATGGGGATGATCGGGTATGTGGCAGAGACTCACGGGTCTGTCTCAAGTGAGAGCTGAGGGGACAGCGGGAGGGAAAAGAGATGGGGGTAGATACTCCATGGACTCCACCTTCATCACCACAGGATTTACTGTCCAAGGCTGGAAGAGCACCCAGTGACCAGCGGACAGAGGCATGCTGGGCTTGGGCCAGCAGGAATCCAGGTCCCTCCCCGTCTAGGATGTTGTATGAACATGTAAGCTACAATGTCTTGCTGCCTGTTCCCTCTGTCTTTTACACACTTGGTTACCATCTTATAGACAGAAGTGAGGGGTGGGTGGGGAAGGCCATTTGAGAGGCGGAACATTTTTATTCCAGAAGGACAGAGCACAACCAGAAGGGAATGCTTGAATGATCGAGTCAAACTCAGCCTTAAGCCAGAGTGCACATTTAGTTATTTGTCCTTGTCACCCAGGGGCACCAGACCATCAGAGACAAATAAAGACATTGCATGGTGTCTGCATAGCCAAGTTGTTTTGTGAATTACAGCGTGTGATTCCACTGTAACCATAGCAACCCCCAATTCCGTCTCCCTGCAGCCCCTCCCTCCCTGCTATGCATGCTCCATTCTGCAGATGGTGTTATCTGTCTACAGTGTCCATCTGATCAGGTTATCCTCTTGATCAAAATGATTCCCTTTCACCCTTTATTCCCCTTCACCTCCCCAGGATAACATTAAAACCTTAAGAAGACTTATAAAGGAATCCATGATAGAGCAAATGCTGTTAGAGACCCTAATTCACCTTTGTCTGGCTCTGAAGAGCAGGGACTGCCGCTCTTGTCCTCTGTCTTCTTGGGTGCATGTTGGGTGTGAACTGAGGACAAGCCCCAAGGGTCCCTGGGAGCAGCGCTCACTGATGTGGGATGTGGGGAGGTGAAGAGATGCCCTGGCTCCCTGATGCCCCAGCAGAGACCCTCAGAGGCAGGATCTGCACCGTCTCCCAGGGTCCCCCGTGGGATTACGCTCCAGGTACCCAACATGGTGACACCTGGTTAACGCTCCCATCCTCTCCCTGGCCCATTTCTCTGCTCCCCTACTTGTGTCTTGTGGGGCCATCTCTCTGATGGACTTTGTGTATCCAAATCCAACTATCAAGGGTTTCTTTTGGGAGAACCCAGAACAAGACAGGAGATCACATAATTAACCAATCCACACAGGGTCATATTTTTAGAGTAAAAGTGAGCACTGCTACTAATTTGTTTCTGTCCTGGCAGGAGAAAAGTGGGACTTTCCTGGGCACATCGGCGCTTCTGGCTCTATATATAGAACTGATTTGATGTGGGCCCTGTTCTCTGTTGCTGCTTCTGCAGCATTTACTTCTTCACTTCCTTATTTCTGCCATTCTGATGAAACTCGCGGTTCTTCAAATTCCCCTTGTAGCAAATAATGTTTCTTTTTTGGAGGGGGCTGCCGGGAGTTGAACCCAGGGGCATTCTACCTCCGAGCTCCAGCCCCATTTTTTATTCTTTATTTTGAAACAGGGTCTCACTAAATCGCGGAGGGCCTCACCAAGTAGCTGAGGCTGGCCGCGAACCTGTGATCCTCCTGTCTCCGCCTCCCAAGTACTGGGATCACAAGTATGCGCCACCACGCCTGGCTGCAGATAATGTTTCTAAAGATGGTCACACCGTACCTCCCACCTCACATCTTCCTTTGCAATGTGGCCTTGCCGCCCTGCCCTTGAGAGGTACAGTCTGCTCGCCTTTGCTGGAATATGGCTGGAGTTCAGATTCTAGTCAATAGCCACTGTCAAAAGTGATGTGTATATCTTTGGGGCTGAGATTTAGAGGCCTCCAGCTCTCTCGCCTTTGCGTTTCAGAACGCTCCTGCTCAGAGCCCAGCCTCTGTGGGATGGGGAGCCCTTGGGAGAAGTGGGCTCCTTGCTGGCAGCCCCAGCTAAGCTATTGGGCAACTGGTGCTTGCCATTAGCCGTGTGGGCGAGGCTAATGGCAAGCACCCTCCAGGACCATCCAGGTATCCTTAGCCCCAGCTGAAACCACACGGAGCAGAACCACCACCCTGTCCGCCCACAGAACTGTGAGAAATGCTAAATTACTGTTTCCAGTCACAAAGCCTTGGGGGGCTTCCTGTGGAGCAATAGATTACTGAACCCCTCCCCTTCCGGCCCCCGTTGCCCCATTCCTTCGCTCAAATGATTCTAACTCATAACTCATGTCTGAGCTTATTGGTCACTTCTCTGGTGTGCCTACTCTCATTCCTGGATTGGGTTAAGTGCCCTTCTGACTTGCTCCTAAAGAACTCTATGGTATGGATTCAGCTTGGCATGACTAACCGCAGCCATCGTAAGGCATAACTGCCATGGTTGTCCCAGAGTGACCCCAGTCAGTTCTTCCTACAGTTTCCTAGAATCTTATAAATAGACCAAACCATTAGAGTGGCATGTGGAATTTGACAATGGGCCCCTGGCCCCAGGAATGTGCCTGACTAGCTTAAGACAAACCGGGCACGTTCTGGCTTAGATGTCCTACTCCGTATATACACCCCTCGTTGTAACCCAAGTTGTAGAAATCTACTTGGTCTTGCTGCTTCCCAGGAAATTGCACTCTACGCAATCCCGGGTCTGTCCGCCTCTTTTCTTTGGTCTCATGGCACGAGGGGCTGGTTCTCTTCCACGGGGACTAGGTCGTTCCAGAATATCTGTGCCTCGATCTTCTACTTGTCCAGCACCTGTCCTTCTACTTCTGATAATTGCCTCTGCATTGTCTTCCCTTCCAACTAGAACTTTAGCCCTCCAAAGGCAGAAATCGTGGCTGTCTTGGACACCATTGCCACCCTGGTGACTTTTTTTTTTTTTTTTGCGGTACCGGGGATTGAACCTAGGGGCGTTCTACCTCTGCACTATGCCTCCAGCCCTATTTTTTATACTTATTTTGAAACAGGGTCTCACGAAGTTGCGGAAGGCCTCACTAAGTAGAGAGAGAGAGAGAGAGAGAGAGAGAGAGAGAGAGAGCTGAGGCTGGCCGCGAACCCGGATCCTCCGGTCTCCGCCTCCCAAAGTACTGGGATTACAAGCGTGCGCCACCACGCCCGGCCCGGTGACTTATATAATGCCTGGCACCTGACATACGATGAATACACACTTGTTTCATTATGATGGAATAAAAATTACTGGTATTTATTACAGACATACTATGCGGTTGATACTGTGCTGCTATTAGACATATATTATTTTGTGAATCCTGGGAAGTAGGGGCCATTGCTCTTCCTATTTTACACATGAA
This sequence comes from Glis glis, assembly GCA_004027185.1. Taxonomy (NCBI): domain Eukaryota; kingdom Metazoa; phylum Chordata; class Mammalia; order Rodentia; family Gliridae; genus Glis; species Glis glis. Next base: position 2,920 of record PVJS01014732.1, on the reverse strand, counting down.
GAAAAAGATGCCGAAGATGAGAAGTAACTTGTCAAAGTCACAGAGTTAGCAAGTGGTAGAATGAGACCCCAAAGTAGAAGATAGCAAAGTCTCTTCTTTGTTGTATGTTATGGTTAGATATGCCCTTATCTGCCCGCTCTTCAGAGTGCCCCGTGAAGAGCTCATGTGTTAATGTTCAGGGTTGATACGGTTTGGTCATGGGTGTTGAAATCTCATCAGATGGTAACCCGGGCCAGGTAGGGTGTGGCTGGAGAAGGTGGGTCCCTGGGGTGCAGCCTTAGGGACTGTACCTGTGTCTTTGATTCCCCTTGCTTGCTTGCTTGCTCTCTCTTGCTTCCAGCCTCCATGATGTGAAAGCGAAGCTTTGCTCTCTCCCTCTCCCCACTTCCCGCTGCCATGCCCTGAGATCCACGGTCCCCGGCTCACATGGAGTGAACCCCAGAATCCCCAAGCAAAACTGTGAGAAAGTAAATCTTCCTTCCTCTGAGTTGTGTGGTCAGGTTTCTGGAGTATAGCAGTGAGAATGCAGACTAAGACACTGCACTTTCTTTTTTATTTGTACTGGGGATTGAACCCAGGGGTAGGTATTCTACCTTCAAGCTAAGCCACCAGTTCTTTTTATTATTTTTTTATTTTTTATCATTTTTTGTGGTCCTGGGGATTGAACCCGGGGGTAGGTATTCTACCTTCAAGCGAAACCACCAGTCCTTTTTATTATTTTTTATTTTTATGGTACTGGGGATTGAACCCAGGGGGTAGATATTCTACCTTCAAGCTAAACCACCAGTCCTTTTTATTATTTTTTATTTTTTATCATTTTTTGTGGTCCTGGGAATTGAACCCGGGGGTAGGTATTCTACCTTCAAGCTAAACCACCAGTCCTTTTTATTATTTTTTATTTTTTATCTTTTCTTGTGGTACTGGGGATTAAACCCAGAAACATTCTACCTCCAAGCTATACCCCCAGCCCTATATTATTCTTTTTTTTTTTTGTGGTACTGGGGATTGAACCCAGGGGCATTCTACCTCTGAGCTACACCCCCACCCCTATTTTTTATTCTTTATTTTGAAACAGGGTCTCACTAAGTTGCAGAGGCCTCACTAAGTAGCTGAGGCTAGCCGCGAACCCGGATCCTCTGGTCTCAGCCTCCCAAGTACTGGGATTACAAGTGTGTGCCTCCATGCCCGGCTTTATTGTTTATTTTGAAACAGGGTCTCACTAAGTTGCTGAGGGCCTCACTAAGTTGCTGAGGCTGTCTTTGAACCTGTGATCCTCCTGTCTCAGCTTCCCAAGTACTGCGATTACAAGCATGCGCCACTATGCTGGCTTATTTTTTATTTTTAAAAAAGGTCTCGCTAAGTTACTGAGTCTGGCCTCGAATCTGCAATCCTTCTGTCTAAGCCTCCCACGTCCTGGGATTACAGGTGTGCGCAGGCTAGGCTGTGCCACAGTTGCAAACAGCGCTGTAGTCTTGGTGGCTTGACAAAGCAAAGGTGTTTTTCACGCTGCACGTTCATCACAAGTCAATGGTGTTTGCCGTCCGAGGTTTGCCGGTCGCCAAGCCCAAGTGCTGAAAGAAGTCCAGAGGGTCCTGCACCCCAGTAAGTGTTCCAGCCCAGGAGTCGCACATGCTTTCCTCTGTTCATCACTCCTCGGCGGGAAATGCTCAGTGAGCAGTGTAACGTCTACCACCAGACGCCACTGCACCAACGAATGAAGAACTAAGTATGTCCTTTCCGGCTGGGCGAAGAGGCTGCGCCAAAGTTCTAGCAGGTTTTTGGAAAGTCCTAAAATAAGGTTTTTTTTTTATCATCAGAAAGTAGAATAGGATCATAAGAGTCACAACTTGGATTATGATAGAAATCATATAATGGCTCTCAGATGATAGTGGACGCATCTCCTATTCGAGTTGCTTTGGATAATGAAGGAGCTGGGCAAATATTAGGACCTGGGTCCAATATGACTTACAAAGTGTATTAAACTCAAATAGGTAGCTGTTCGACTTTAATTTCACCCCCCAGACTCTGCCATCAACCAGCAGGAATGGTCAACAAGGCAACAATTGCACTATGTTAGATTTCAAGTGCTTTCCAAGCTCAGCTCCCAACTGTGCACAGAGGAGTTACTGACTTTCAACAACAAAATAGGCCTGCTTTGTTATGCTTTCGTATGAGCTACAACAATGGCACAAATAGTTAATTAAAAAAATAATAAGCTGGGTGTGATGGCGCATGCTTGTAATCCCAGTACTTGGGAGGCTGAGACAGGAGGATCGCAGGTTCACGGCCAGCCTCAGCTACTTAGTGAGGCCCTCCGCAACTTAGTGAGACCCTGTTTCAAAATAAAGAGTAAAAAAATAGGGCTGGGGGTACAGCTCAGAGGTAGAATGCCCCTGGTTCAATCCCCAGTACTGCAAAAAAAAAATGATGATGGTAATAATAATAATAAAAATAATAATGATAATAAAAGAGGGCTCAGTAATAACTTTCCCCAAATGAAAGTTGTATTGGACAGGGTTCTCTAGATTAACAGAATACACAGAATGAGTATATTTTAAAAAAAAGGATTTATCAGATGGCTTACAGTTTGCAGCAATGTAGTCCCAGGTTCTGACTGCACGTGGAGGGTCAGAGGAACCAGTGGCTGGTCGAACGGTCTAAGAGATGGAGTCTCAGGATTGGAGCAACCACTAATTCAGTCCCAGTCCAAGACGTGAAGATCAGAAAGCTTCTTCGGAGAAACGATGGTGGAGTTTCAGTTCCAAGAGCAGGAGGCCGAGAAAATCGAGCTCTTCGGAGAAAGGCGGAGCCGGCGGCTGACGATCTCAGGCGAGAGCAGATGCGCTTTCCTCGGAATGAGTCGCACACACTCTACGCGGCTTCTCCCTCTTTATCTAAGTCCGCACCTATCAGAATCCTG